>JAJLUN010000231.1:0-23943 GCA_030564365.1 Blastobotrys arbuscula | reverse complement strand
GGTTCGGAATCTGGAGAATGCCTGTTTTGATACCGCACCGATAGCCGAGAGGTGATAAACTTGACATGAAATTTACAGTTCACTCAAAGATTTTTGGTATACCACCTCTTTTATTTATATAATATAGATTAGAATAGAGTAAGTTATAAATTGATTGGCAAAAAGCGCAACTTTATTATCAAAAACATGGCCTCCCAAACGTTGGTTTTAGTGGAGAATTCCACGGTGCGGAATCTTGTTGCAACCGTTTTTGCAACTCTCCACGTCTAAAAATATTTTTTTTGTTTTTTTTTTTTTTTAAGCGAGAAAAATTGGAATTTTTTTTAAAAGGGTAAACATTTTTCCGCACATACGCCGCGCGCGTAAACGTTACAACGGCGTGAATTTTTCTAAAAAACAAAAGGGCAAGTTATTATATATAAGAAATACGTTTCTCTTTATTGGTCGATTTTCACGACCCTATTAATTATTATTATTATTTTTATTTTTTATTTTTCACTCTCCACTTTTACATCCACACACACATATATCCAAAAAATATAGGATGCTTTCGCTAAGAATTAAAGGAGCCAAGTCGAGTATTCGGCTAGCACGATACTATGCATTAAACAATATTAGCAAACGATTCAACTCATCGATTACCAACGAACCCCGAGAAGGCGATGAAGTCGATGTGTGTATCGTTGGTGGTGGGCCAGCAGGGTTATCTGCTGCTATAAAATTAAAACAATTGGATATGGAGAATGGGGATGGGGAAATGAGAGTGGTTGTGTTGGAAAAAGCTAGCGACATGGGAGCACATACAGTATCAGGTGCGGTGTTGGAACCACGAGCATTGGATGAATTATTACCCGATTGGAGAGATAATCCGCCAGATCCATGTACCAAAGTTGAAAGCGAAGGAATGAAGTTTTTGACTTCAAAATATACAATCCCAGTTCCTGAACCACCCCAGATGGTTAACAAGGGTAAGAATTATATCGTCAGCTTAAATAATACCGTGAAATGGATGAGTGAGAAGGCTGAAGAATTGGGGGTTGAAATTTATCCGGGGATTTCTGTATCTGAAATGTTATATGATGAAAACAATCAAGTTAAAGGGATTGCTACTAGTGATATGGGTGTTGATAAAAATTTCCAGGCCAAAGATACTTTTGTGCGCGGGATGGAATTCCACGCCAAGGCCACATTATTAGCTGAAGGGTGTCATGGCTCCTTATCTAAAGAAATCGTTTCAAAATACGAATTAAGAAAAAATAGTGATCCGCAAACTTATGGTCTAGGGCTCAAAGAAGTGTGGGAAGTACCAAAAGAACAATGGAAAGAGGGGTATGTTGGTCATACTATGGGGTACCCATTATCTAGTGATGTTTATGGTGGTGGTTTCCAATACCATTTTGGTGAAAATTTGGTTACTATTGGCTTGATTGTTGGGTTGGATTATGCTAATCCATATATTTCTCCATATCAAGAATTTCAAAAGATGAAACATCATCCTTTCTATGCTAATGTTTTGAAAGACGGTAAATGTTTATCATATGGTGCACGAGCATTAAATGAAGGTGGGTTACAATCAATTCCTAAATTAACTTTCCCAGGCGGTGCATTGATTGGGGCCTCTGCAGGGTTCATGAACGTACCAAAGATCAAGGGTACACATACAGCCATGAAATCTGGCATGTTAGCGGCAGAAACTGTATTTGAATGTTTGAAAAAAGATTCTACAGTATTTGATGATTATGAAACTAAATTAAAAAATTCCTGGGTTTATGAAGAATTAAATGAAATTCGAAACGTCCGGCCATCTTTCTCAAACTTGCCTGGTAAATTTAAACTATATGGTGGTTTGATGTGGTCTGGGTTGGATACTTTGATCTTAAAAGGTCGATACCCAATGACTTTACATCACAAACACACCGATGCACAAGCCACTAAACCAGCTAAAGAATTCAAACCTATTGAATACCCAAAACCAGACGGAGTTTTGTCGTTTGATCTGTTAACCTCGGTCGCCAGAACTGGTACTTATCACGATGAAGATGAACCATGCCATTTACGTGTGCCAGACTGGGATGCTCACACCGAAGCTTCATACCCAAAATACCAAGGCATCGAATCAAGATTCTGTCCTGCTGGTGTGTATGAATATATTGAAGATGAATCAAAGCCTCAGGGCGTGAGATTCCAAATCAATGCCCAAAACTGTATTCATTGTAAAACTTGTGATATCAAAGTACCCACTCAAGATATCAACTGGGTTGTTCCTGAAGGGGGCGACGGCCCAAAATATTATTTAACTTAGATAAATATATTATACTAATAATTACTAATTCTTTTTTCTGTTGTTGTTTGTTTTAGTTCACGCTACCCAAATTGATACCATGTTGTTATCAACTTGTTGCTCTAGCGCCATTTGAATATCCTCATCACTATTAATAGACACAAAATCGTCATCTTCATCTTTATATTTGATTCGTAATGGACTTGGTGTTTGTTTGCCACATAGCCGAATCTTTCGTTCAATCCGTTCCAAAAGTTGGATATAACTAATAGTTTCAGGAACCATGATTAAGAACGAATCATCCAAAAAGTGTAATTTCACTTTTAGTTTGTTGACTGTAGTGGTAGATGTCCCAGTGGTTGACACCGACCGCCCACCAGCAGTAGTAGATGATGATGCCGTTGATGTGGTACTAGACGTAGTTGAGTCTTGAGAATTTGTATGTTGTGCATATCGGTGATGATGATGATACCCTTCGCTTTTAATTCTAGATGCCTTTGATTGTGGTAGTGGCGGCAATGGAGGTACGCCAGTATTTGAAGTATGATATTCAGGTCGTATCGGATTGAAGCTTGGTGTGCTGGCACTCCGACTTCTTGTCGCACTAGAATCTAATGACACTTGACTACCATCTCGACTTGATTCACTAATTTTAAATGCATGCAAATCTTCACTCATCATACCAATACCTTGGCTGCTATTATTAGTACTATAATTGAAATATGACCCATTGCTAATTGTTCGTTGGTTGTCATCATATCCATACTCCTCATCAGAACCATCTTCATAAGTAGTATTGTTTACCAACCCGTTATGATGAGCAGCTTGCATTTTCATTAACTCGGCAGATTCATGATATCTTGCCACCATTTTTTTAATTGTAGTTTCCCATTGAGTCAATAATTCTTCATGTCTAAATCTAATATCAAAGAAACCAGTATCACTTTGATCTTCTTTACCCCATGAAATATGCAAAAAATACCCATCCTTTTTGGATACTGCAACATTAGTAATATATGCCATATAAATTCGCCCCTTTAAAACTAAACTTGATCGTTTTGTATTATTTACTTGAGATTTTTTCTTACCCCCCAAATTCATGCCTTTCTTACCCTGCTGCGCTTCTTTACAACACAGAATAATATTTTCAAACAAATACAAATTATATTCTCTCTCAAACCCAGTTTTGACCACTGGGAAAACCCCTTCATGTAATAATTCCCCAAAATCATTCAAATCATGCCCTCTCCAATCTCTCAATCTTTGTTGCAACTGTTTCAAAACAATTCCATTCTCAACCTTTCGTTGTGATTCATTAACATTAGACGTAATTCGTTTAATAGCTTCAAACCCACTAGCCAATTCTTCATAATATGGCCAATCTTTTGGAGTTAGTTTAACCATTTCTCGTAACAATAATGGATATTTACAAATCCGTTGAATAGGTTTAATTAGTATGCACGGTAATTCATAACTTGGTTCAAGAATATGTGCAAATTCCATCAACTTGTCATACTCCTGGTTAGCGATATCACATGCGTTCTGTTGGTTTAGCGAATACCCTTTATACACATCAGACCCTTCCTCCATGGTTTGAAACAATGCTCCAACCCGCTGTTCTTTTGGTGGTAATGTCACATTATATTCTAATCCTACCAAAAATCGTCGTTGGAAATCTACCAACGTCGTCAAGTTAGGGAACAATGCATGGATAGTATCTGCCGATAGTATTCCTGACTTTGCTAATGTCTGTTGATAATTATACAAAATCTCCATATCCTGTACAAATTTTCGTTCTGTGGTTAATAATTCTAGTAACACTTTACCGCGCCTATCTTCAGGCTCTTCATCTTCAAAATCTGATAAAACTCTACCGGATGGGATCAACCCTCGCCTTTCTAGTTCATCAAGTAACAGCTGAACTGTATGAATAACCTAAAAAATTATGTTAGCCCTAAGTATCTTTAATATTTTTAATTTAGCATACCTTTAATAAATCACTGGTATTTTCTGAAAACACGTTACTGATTGTGAATAATTCTGAATCTGAATACCCCAACTCCGCTTTACAACCTTGTACGAAATCATAAACTGCTCTCTTTGATTGTTTAATATCTTCTGGTAACTGACTTTTTAATAACGCGTTTGGTTCTAGTACATTAAATAATGCACACAAACTTGAACCAAGTTTTAAAAATTCCCATATAAAAGTTACTGGATCAAGTTTATTTCGTCTATCCTCCACACTCAACCCATCTAAACTAGCCGTTGACCCAAAATTAATCGATGTCGTTGAGCTTTGAGAATGTCGATAATTTTTCGTTTCATAACACGCTTCAATATAAGGTTCTAATCCTGAGACACCTTCTAAACGTTCTTTTAGCAAAATACAATTATGATACAACGAATTTGAGACTTCTGCCGGTTGATTTGAAATAAAACTCATTGGATTTGCCGTCATTACAGTTGGACTAGCAATGTTGATATTTGAGTTGTTATTGTTATTGTTGTTATTGGAAGTGGTGGTGTTGGTGCTGGAAATTCTATTATGCGTGTTTAATGGCGGTAAGTTAGTAATAGTTGACTGTGATGACTGAGTTGATGCTGAAGTAGGAATAGATCCTGAAAAGGAGGAATAGTGTTGAAGTCGCGGACTACTTTTACTTCGTGGGGTGTTGTTGTTGTTGCCCTTAGTCGTATTAGTTGTTGTCGTATTGCCAGAATAAGATGAATGGAAACTAATAAAAGAAGCGTTTGCAGATGTAGAAAAGGGGGAACTAGAGTTAGGAGAACGAATATGTATATTGGTTCCCAAGTTGTGGGCGTGGGACGGAGGATTTGCTGTATTATTATTCAGTGCTGCAGTAGAAGAAGCAGGAGCGGTGGTCGGAGGTACGCTGTTAGTAATGTGTGTAGTTGAATGAGAAAAAGTATGTGCGTGGTGTGGTTGATGATGATTAGGGGGAGGAGGATTTCCGCCGATAGATGCACTAGGTGCGTGTCTGTTAGATGATGATGACCCAGTAGTTGATAAGTTTGGACTACTTGAGGAAATTGATGGACTTGCTGTGTGTCCATGGAATGGCATTGGCACACTCATATTCATTTTGAAAAGACTAGCGTTTGTTGTTTTTTGTTCTTTTTTTAGTACTAATTTTTCGCGTTTTTTTTTTTTTTATTTGGTCCTTTTTTAGTTTCCCAGTTTAGTGGCACTATCTTTTGAACTAATTCAATAGGTGTTTTTTTTTTGTTGGTTGATTTATTGATCAAATATTAAGTTATAGGGGTCGCTAATTTTTTTTTTTTAATTATTTTTTTTTTACCCTAAAATAAATTAATCTGGCAGCGCTTGTAAATTTTGAATTAGGGGCTGCTGATTCCCGTTGATATGTTAATGTAAGCGATCGAGATCAATTCAATGATTGAATGAATAGTTGGTTTCGAGGCTACTATAAATGAATGAAAGAATGAAGGAAACAAACCAATTGATAATAATGATAACAAAAAGTGTGTATCAAGAAAGAAAATGGTTCTGAATATTATACTTTTTTTTTTTGTTGTTTCGTTTGCAGAGAAAAATAAAATAAAAGGCTTATTAAATCTAGCGCTTATAATAGTAATTACTTCTTAAATGTAATCCAGTAACAACTGCACTGTGAGTAAGGAATTTTAAAATAATCGCTAGCGAAGTCGTCAAAAAATATTCTAAAAAAAAAAATAGGCTTACGCAGGTTCGTTTTTTTGTAATATTTTCTTTTTTAAGCAAGTTAAGGAGGTGAGCGAAAGATAATTATTTTTTTTGTCTGATTTTAGCTGTGGCTGCAGCCTTTAAGTGCACACTGCTTAGCTGTACGTATAGGCGCTATTGATGCTGACTGAGTACGCCAAAAGTTGGTTTTTTTTTTGTTTTTTTGTTTTTTAAAAATTCAGGCAAAAAGAGTTGTGGGATGAGATTTGCGATCGATCGATTACGTTAAATTTGGGAAATTGAGAAATAAGGTTTCAGCTCACATGCTGGCGTAAAACTGTAATAAGGCTCGCGCTGTAAAGCGTCGATCTGCTGAGCTAAGCAATATCTTTATTCAATTGAGTTAGAAAGAGCTCTAATCGTGAAAAAAAATTAAATTTTTGCCAGCGGGAGGAGGGAAATTACTGTAACGAAACTTGTGTAACTTAGCTTACGTGTAAGTAGCGTGAGTGTACCGTACCGTACTATAGTAAGCTTGCAGCAGGTGTATAGGCAAGGCCGTTATTAAAAAAATAACCCCCCCTCCTCCCCAAATTTAAAAAACTCTACTGTGACGATTTGGATTTAAATTCACAGCCTTGAGTTTTTTTTTTTTTTGTTTTTTTAATTGAATGATTTTAACCACGTCCTTATATCTGTATTAGAATAATAAAGTTGTTCGTGTATTTTAACCCAAGGAGGAGGTGTTTTTTCAAACTATTGTTTGGCTTATATCCGTCTGTTGTATAATCTGGTTATAATTATTCGCTCTATAAAAAAAATTTTTTTTTTTTTTTTTGCAAAAATAGGGGCTAAAAAAAAAAAGTATTGTGTTTAAAAGTACTTACCCTTTACGGTTGGGTGGGCACATAACCTTATCATAAGCCGACGAAAAGGGAGGGTTCCATAGTAAAGCAGCTTAGTAAGCTATACGTATGTAGTCTATATAATACCGAATCTTTTTTGTTTTTCAAAAGAAATGATATATTCAAACCAGGTTGAAAAAGGGGTGTATCATGATAAGCCTGCCGTATACTACGTACATGTACCTAACCCACTAGTATTTTTTAATTTTATATAATTCTTCAACCTTACAAAGTTGTTAAAAATTCTGAACCTAGTGGAATAATAGTCCATCTCAATTGTGTATTCAAGCTTTATATATGGATTATGTTTGATGAACAATTTACTTTTTGCCTACGCTACATCAATAGTTAAAACCTAGTAAATCAATCAAAGATCAAACTTATTTGTACATCTATCTCTGCTAAATTTGTATCCGATCTGATGTTATTAAATACGTAGGGCTGCTTGTTTCAGGTGGATGAAAGAATTAAGATACCGTTTTTCAGAACTTTTTCCATGATGATATTTTATCATATACAATATCAATAAGTTGGTCATTGACCAGCATTAGCTGTTGTTTGCTAACTTAGAGGGCATTAAAGATTCGTACCCAAAGAATAGGCTTATTATAATACATTTGTAAATTTTCAAAAGTAAAAAAATAAAAAAAGACCCTAACAAGTCTTACTTTACTATCTTGTTATTATTTAATATCGTATTATTTCAAATAAATAAAAAAGCCCCTTGAAATGTTTGGGGGAGGTGTGTAAAAAAATAAATTTTCCAGTTAACAAATATTTTTTTTTTCGGCGCTTCGCAAGAACTATACCGTGCGGATAGTGTCAATTTTGACAAACTGACGGAGCCAAAAGACGTTTATTTTTTATAATTAAGATTCATTTCGATTTCATATTCAACAGACCCATAAATCGTTAGATATTTTTGTTAATTGTCGATCCTCATCTTTTTCACAAAACCCAGCAGGTACCATCCGTTTGCCTCTTTTTTTTTTTTTCATTTCTATCATACCAGAATCCTAATAGATGTTACAAGCATCTGATCGTTCGGTAAGATGAGGCTTTGAGTAGTATTATTTCAATTCCCGGTTATTTTTATTATAACCCAGGCTGCTGATACTATGGAGTAATCTTATAATCCACAAGCTAATGTTTCAATAAGTTGCAGTTACCGGTTAAACTCTATTCAAAAAACCCTTTTTTTGATTTTTGCAATTATTGTAAGCGTGTAGTTTTAATTATCATAATCATAAATAAATCACAGATACTGCATTCGTAAAAGTTTTAAGATAGGCCCCATTCCTACTACTAAGCGTCTTAGCTCACATGTTAAGGTGTGGGCCGTTAGCCCAATGCATCAGAGCGGAGTACCGCTCAGGAGTCGGGCCGTATTATTATTAAAAAAATAAATAAAAGGGGGGCGGCGATGGAAGCTCACGCTTACTGATTGATTTGGACTGGGAGAAATCTACGTATTGGCGTACTAGGTCCCTGAAGTAATTAAGCTTTAGCAGTGAACCAGTAAACGGCACTCCAGCCGGTAAAAAGAATCAGTAATTTGTACAGCTAAGCTTAATCCCCATTGAAGATTTGTACATACACCTCACATCTTTTTTTTACGTTTTGGTCGTTATACAGATAAAAAAAGAACACATAAGGTCTTCAAATTAGCTTCCATACTGCGACGATCTCACTAAACGCTGTTTGAAAGTATTATTATCAAATAATTTGTTAACTAAAGAAGTTAATTTCTCACGTACCAGTTCAGCTTCTCCAGCTAAATTGCCAAAGCTTTTTCTTTCTTGATAGGGCGGGGGGGAGAGACCCCCCCCCTCCTCTATACCAAATAGTTTAAATCATATATCCGATCTCAGTTGGAATTCATATGTAACTATCTACTGTACTTATTCTAAGAAGTTAATGATATATATGTACACAAATAATTCATGTATACATACTTGACTATACATGTAATGTGTACCTTTTTTTTTTTTTTTCTGGGCCATTCGATATCAGTATGCCGCAGGATCTATAAGATGTACAGTCGTGCGGGGTTTGGGGCCGCCGTCATCTTTTTTTTATAAGCTTTTAATATGCCCACAATTTTGGAACATGTTTCTAGATATGCTTAATTATTCCGCCAATGTAAATCTATGATCTGACTTTGAAGGATGTAAGTTTATTGCATGTACGTTGAACATGAAAAATATGACAACAGTTATCATCAACGGCCATAAAGCTCTGCAGATTAATTACTTTATAAAATAAATAGGCTCAAAAGTATTAAGTATTAATTAATGCAATAAGTTAATATGATGGTTAAAAAGTTCATGAATTAACAATAAACAGTTGAAAGAATAGTGCACCCATGGCACACAAATCCCACGTGCAAAAGGAATAAGCCAATAATTTCAAAGAATATGTATATCCGGATGTAAAAAAAATCGATCTCTCAGTCTGTAACCTCTTCGCACGTCAGATACATCTACTTTAAATTTCCAAGTCCTAATTGCAATTAAGTAAATCGGATACATATTTCAAACCTGTCTTAAGTTGTGGAATTTCCAATAAATTTCTACCACACAATAAAAAATTATACACAATAAAAAGTACCGCTTTTTTAATTTTCAGAATTGGATTAAAAATTTGTTGCTGTAGCGACAAAAACAACACCATGCATTTACTGTGGCATACTATCAGCAAGACAAAAAAAAGATTCTGAAACATTATTAACGTTACACCCGCCGACCGTTTGGGAATGTGAAAAAGGCAGCTGTATACACATCTATCGGATAAAAATTACTTTAATTACAGAGTTGGGTGATTAAAGTTCCGAAAAGAAAAAACATGGTATTCTCGCATTTATTCTTTTATATGGGTGATTACTGTACAGTATTACGTAGATCACTGGTGATGTTGATCTTCAATTGACTTCGAGTGCAATGGCTAGGAGTAGACCGAAAAACTCTTAAGTGGAATTATTACGATAATGATTTTCAAGTTGACAAAATGATTTTCTGAGAGGTTATTTGATCAAATTAGCTTTCGCATTCCAGCGACTATGTGCTGATAGACGCATGAACTGTGATCTATTTTGAATTGAAAGCGGGGAACCACTTAACCGTTAAGTAGGCCGCATTGATTTAAAATTAATCAATAGATCGATAGTGTACGTATAGTGAAGCACTAGTTTCAATATTAGGCTGATAAATTTTTATGTTGCAGTTTTGGGAAACCAGTGGAGCTGCGCGCCGCATCTTCTGTAATCTTGTCTATATATGTTTAGTTTCTTGTATGCGTACCTTATCTAAATTGAATACGCTATCAAACAATTAAGGAATTATATATGGTGGTTGCATGTGCCATACATTAATAAGCAATAATAGGTCTTGACATAAGCAATTAAAATAAACATATTTACAACTTACAATGCAAATATTTTTTTATTTTTTTTTTCAATTTACGTCAATTCAGTCGTTGAGATTAAAAATTACAACTCTAACGCTCTGAATTAATAAATAAGCGTTCCTGGCCAAGCTCATAATTAGATCCTATATTTCAATCCAAGACATGCATTTAAAATATGTGTAAAGTCTTATATGTACAAAGGCTTTCATTAGATTAATCAACTGAGTATCTGAGTATCCAAGCATATTAGTATTTTGAGGCTAAAAACCTCTCTATTGGTGCCATAAATGCATTATGTCACATTTAAGTTGAACTGAACGTTATTATCAGCAGGTGCTGCATGCGCTAGGCTACAAAAATGCGTATGTTAAGACAGCTGAAACGCTAGAAAGTCAATGTACTCAATATAGACTTATTAAAAACTGGTGATTCTTCTCTGGAGTGATAAAGTTAACCGTGCGGTATTATTCCCAAGATCATGCAATTGATGCTGGAGGCTCAAGAAAACAGCGCAAATGAACGTTGGACACTCCTATTGGAAAACACCTTTACCACTAATTGATAAATAAATAACAAATTACTTTAAATAAACATAATAATAATACAAAGTCTGAACTGAAGCTAGTTTGGGCTTCTTTTCTTCTTACAGCATCATACGAACTTCCTGATGGGTTTTACATTCCAACCAGTTGATACTGTGTATGCAAAACCCTAAATGACTTCCAACAACTGTTAAATAGTTGGATTATCAACCGTTTGGTTTTAGGTCTATAAATATAGGCTCTGTTACCCTTTCGATTTTATATACAGTGCGGCGCATGATGGGGGATTTGAAACCTTAATTTGCTTTGGATCACGTTTTGAGCTCGTAGATTAATTGTTGAATGTTCGCGAAATCTGTTACACCTCAGCAATCGTTTTGTAATTTTAATCGGCTAATTCGAGCCACATTTTATGAGATATCGACATCAACTGTAAATATGATCCCAAGATTTAAACACTATATCCGATTTAGAAATCGTTTCCTGACATAAAGTTTATCTGAGCTCAAACACTATACAAAATTTTTCACACTTACTGGGTTAAAGTAGTCATATGGCGAGCTGTTGGAAATATAGTAAAATATTTCGGGGTTTAGGCCAGGTTTGGGCATTACACCGGTGGTAATTTCTCCTGGGAATAATGCAATCCCACGACACTTACATTTAAAAAAAAAAAGCGTTATATAATTAGGAATGCTTGGAAAACCAGAAAATTTGCAAAAGTTATTCCCCAATTAGTAAAAATACAAGTATTTGAGGACGAAACCCTTTGCTTTCACCACCGATTATTCAGGTACCCTTGTTTGCAAATAGATAGATTCGAAAGGTATTTTTCTTTTATTCGAAGAATAAGTATGGATATTAATAAAAAATGGAGCGTTATATACAGCTATTTATAAACCAATAATGAATATCTGTGCCCAATGGATCAGACCACAACTGAAAATCAGGCGTACGTTGGCATTGGATATCTCTGTTTTTATAACAATGCTTCATTTTAAATATAACCGACAAGTCAAGGATCGATTGAGCGTGATAGTGTAAAATAAGGAAATAAAGAATACTATATAACACAGTAAAGACGCTCTGCTAAGTTTGTTCAAAAGCAATAAAAACTTTAATGGCAATCTACTTTCTATAACCATAGGCCAGTAAATATTTAGCCCGTAACCTATTCCACCCCTTAAATATATACCATCAGGAATTAAAATTTCTGTAATCAAAAACGAGGATTTCAAAAGAAAATTACAGCTAATAATTAAATAACGAATGGGAATGTGACATATTACGCTATTAGTTTGTATCCTCACTCAATAATATTTTTAAAAAAAAAAAAAACCGTTCCCCATCATAAGTGGCGTTTCAAATAGATAATTGGGATAAATAATAACAGTAGAATCCTCTAACATAGCTAAAAATCAATCGATACACTCAATCTCCTAATCGAGCGACAAAATCAACTCAACAGCTTGCAATCCTTTTTAAGTACCATATTTATAAATATTTTATTTCGTGATACCCCAAGCATCAATTTCCAATTCATATTTCCAAATTCCGCATTTAATTCCTTCTAAAATATTATCGAAAAAAGCCCGTCTTTTTTGTGCAGATATGGTAGTGTTCAGTGCAAAATAATATTGACATTCAGTAAAGTTGAATTTAGTGACCTCGTAAGGGTCATTACCGGCAGCTATCAAAAGATTTCTTAAATGCAACTTATGATAAAATGCATTAGCTGGACTATCAATTTTATCTGTGAATACGATAGTAATAATTACTTGTCTGAGCGGCATTCCAATACCAGGTTGAGTTACATTTGATGGTAACCGAGGGCCGATTTGAATGTATGATGAACCGATTTTATGAATACGGTTTCTTTCGTTTAGTTCATCTGAGGAGTTCTGGCGGATCATTGTGCTATTGTATTGAAGCAAGTTTGATTAAAATAATTTTATTAATATTAAGTTAAGAGAGGGGAGGAAAGAGAGGAAAAACAACTGGACTATATATAATTTTATACCTAAAAAAAAAAAAAAAAGAAGCTTTATACTATCCATAGGCTGCTCCATAACATTTTTTGTGACGTTGCCTCACTTTTGTTTAAATCTATTTGGCCTGTTGAATTGGTTAAATGCTCACAAAACAACAACAACAAAAAAACAACAAACCTTAACCTGCTTTCAACAAGCCGCATTGTGGTGCGTGGGGCGCGATGACAGCCTTGCGCATGCAATGAAACTTTAAAAAAAAAAGTAAACGAAAGATTTAACTTTTAACCGGACCCTAGTATTTTTAGGTTTCAAAATGAAAAACCAAATTTAAAAAGACTGCAGAATTTAGGTGAAGACTTAATGTAGAATCAAGCAGCTTCGTCTACTACACAACTCTATTGACACATATCCTGCTTTTATATTTTAATCTCAACTTCTTATTTTATTCAGCTCCTCTACAATTAGTAGCTCTATCTGACACACATTGTGTTTCGTCTTGATTTCTCTTATACTTCCAATCCCACAGATGCACGCTGATGCACTTTACTGAGTTACCGGCGGCGACATCACCTCTTGAAGCAGTAAGTACTGATGTCAAATCTTTTGCAATAGTGTTTACTGGATGGCTCCATGATGTATAACATCGCCCTGATTGCCAGTTTCTTGGGTTCTCCTCATACAAATCAACATCACCCCATTGCTTCAAGCCTGCGTCTAGTGACATACAGTCACCTGCTGGTGGTACGTGATGTCCATCAAACTTACAGTAAAATGATGATCTCTTTGTGTACGTACTAGCCTCATTAGATCTATTACTTACCAGCATTTTGGTCTAGGTTAGAATTTTCAATGACCTTCGACCCAATTACTTCAAGTATACTCATACTCCTCTTTGCATTCTTTACTTTCATTAAACCACTCATATTTTCCAGATTTATTTTAAAATATTCCGCAAAGCCTTTGTACACTTTATTAGTGCCATCAGTGTAGTTGGATGTAACTATACCTGATGTCGCTAAAGCACAGAATGCTCCTAATTGCTCTAATCCTTTCCCAGCCACATTTGTCTCATTCACTGCACCCGCTACTTTTAACATCTGTCTGTAGTTGTTCACAGCTCCCACTGAGTATACTCCGTCACGGATTACACCTTCCAAACTTAGACCATGATTTCTGACTAATTCTGATACATTTGCATATATGACACCCATATCTTTGCTGATAATCGGTGTTGATGAGCTGTCCTGATGGTAAACCTCGGGCTGTTCAGCCACTACACACCCGAGTACCATAAACCCAAAAGCCAATATGTTTCTTAGCATGATTCTATTAGTTACAAAAAATCTATTCTTATATTATATGTCCTAATTAAATTAGTTGAAGAAGAAGAAATATTATCAGGAGAAAACTTTTCTTCTTTCCCAAAAACTTATTATTCCGGTATTGGAGCCTAACCACTTTATTGTATCGGTCAAGTATCGGCATCCAACAGCTATCACTAACTTTGGCACATTATTTAGAAGACGACAGTGCAATTAATTAATTACGTTCGAAAAGCGAAGCATTTATTTATTTAGCTGGTATTTTAGGCGCAAGCACTCTAAACCTTGACTAAAATTGGATGTATTACAAATGAAGAGTAGAAAAATTAAAATAAATAATCTCTGTAATAAAGCTATAAAAAAGATAATACTTCCAAGCGAGGTAGAAAACGATTTCAAAAAAAGAACCCAATAGATAATTTGCTTCTTATTAATCTATTGAAATACCTAATTAAGGAAAAACTATTTTTGTATTAAATCATAACTCCAAACCCCCAATTTAACCCCCTCATTCAACATGTTAGTAACTTTTTTCTTGCGGTTGATAAAAACGTCGGAATCAACAACAATTCGATATTCTGGAAGCTCAAACCTCTCAGGGTCAAAGAGACAATTTCTGGTACTAATATTAGTAACAAGGCGATCAATTTTTTCCCAACGGTCAAATGGTATCCAAAATTCATCTAAAAACTCACTCGGTTTTGAGTTGAAATTGATGAAAATAAGCATCCGTTTTTTCCCCTTAACAGCCGGCAAATTAGCAGCTCGTGAGCTAACTTGGTTACTACTACCATCACCATTTTGGTTGGATTTTTGATTAGAATTTTGGCCATTCTGTTCCAACAAAATAAAGTTAACACCTTGTTGATGTTGAATTTTAACAGGGCCTGTACTATTGCAATCAGTTTTTTGCAGATATTGAAAGTTAACCTGGTGGGTAGGCGGGATGTGAGCATTGAATGGTCCAGGAGAGCGAGGAGGCGTAATCTGATTTATCTGTTCCAATTCTCGCTGCAATCCAGCTTGCTCAGCCGTACATTTAGGTGGGAACAGCGTTTGGTATCTTATAGCCGCTCGTTCCAGACGTTGATCAGGTTGATGAATGTTCAAATCTTGGGGGCCGGGCTCATCGGCTTTTCTGGATTGGTCACTTTGATTATTACTTGGTTGAGTTGGCGTTGAAATTAAAGCTTCATTATGTCGACGGTCGTTCAACTGTGGAATTAAAGTACGATTGTGTTGAGTTTCCTGAAGCTGAATATTATGACGAGGAAGTACCATTTCCAAATGCTGGTTAGACTGCCGGCGGTTAAATTGGGGGTTGGTAACATAACCATTTTGAAATTGCTGGTGCCGCGGAACTATTTGCTGCTGGTATTGCTGATGGGAGCTTTGACGTGGTTGTATATTAGGTAGATGGTGAATTTGAGCTTGTAGTCGTGGTTGGCCTAAATGCTGACCTCTAGATTGGTGATCGAGCTGAGAATTGGACTCATAACCATGTTGAGGTTGCTGACCGTTATGTCGTTGTTGGCGCTGGTACCGTGAAGGATGATGGAGACGATTTTCATAAAGCTGATGAGGCTGGTTATGTTGTGTTTGAGGTAAATAGCGATGAGGTTGGCGGCTTAGCTGGTTATTTCTAGCACTTTCTCCACCTAGGTTTGATTTTTTTGGGTCGTCCATAGCTAAATAGATACCAAAAAAATAAATAATAAAAAAAGAAGAATGAGAAGAAAGAAGAAAAGAAGAGAGGCGCCTTTAATATTTCAATAGGAGTAATGAAACAATCGTTGTACCTGAATTAAAAAGCCAATTCACCAAATAGTGTTGGGGATGTTTGGATTATTACATACATTTTATTGTTGACTGAACGAGAAGGTTCGAAAAAAAGAAAAAAAAAAAAGAAAAGAAAGATTAATCTAGTACAGTACTTTTGGTGATATGTTGGGCCAGTTTAAAAACAAAAAGCTAAAAAACCTAAATCAGTTGTTAAAAGTTTAATAAGCCGCGTGGGGCGCGTGCAACCGTCCCATAAAATTTGGACGCGCTCGCGTTTTGAAACAAGACTGTTTAGCTAGCAGAAAACTAATTGATTTTACGTTAAAAGACCCAAGAACGGCACATTGTCGATTCTTGGCGCTATAAACAAGTGGTGAGAGGTATTTGAGGATTAAAATACACAGCATGCTAATTAACAACACCTATTCCTATTGTTAACTTCAAAATAATAATAACGGGGACCCATCTACTATCAGCCATTTAAAACACTTCCAAAACAATCATTTTCACCCCAATCTATGGATATGCTGTAATTCCAAACTCCCAGCTCAAACCCTTCCTGCAATTTCGTAGTGATTTCAATTCTTTTATCAGAAGAAACAGTTTTACCTACCACAAAATTATGATGTGGATCACGAAATGTTTCAAGATCAAAATCACAACTCTTACTACCTATAATCGTCAACAAGGTATCTATATTCAGCCAGTGGTTCAAAGCTACGTAAACTTCAAGCACATTATCTTCTAGCGGAGGTGTAAATTTTATGAAAACAAACAATCGTACTAATTCGTTCGATTTAAGAGCTGGAGTTGCAGTCTGGTTTGTTTTCATCGTTTCGATCTGGGCGCCATCATTGGCAGAAGGAGGGATATTCGATCTAACCATATCTATATCGTATTATTTTATTTGAGCAATTTTGGACGTATTTTGGCGTGTAAACGGTTTATAGCGATGCCTTACAAGCAGCGTTTATGTGTGAAAGATATTGTTTGTATTTGTTAATTATATTTTCAGTAATGTTTATTTACACGCCATTGCAATTTTACCAACTAATTCGTTTGGATCAACCATAGCTTGGCTTAACTCAATCCAAAATTCAGTTCAGTCACCATTACCATTTACATTTTTACTTTCTGCAGCATTCTCATCTTCCATATATATTAGATTGTTATCTTCAAAGTTAATTACATCAGCAAATGGTTTGATGGTGCCTTTACCAGACGAATCGTTAGGAATACTAACGGTAAATAGTATTGTTACTAAGCCAGTAAAGAAAGCTATTTGTAGCCGCCATCCTCATTAGTGTTCATTATAATATACTATAAATTAGATGCAGCTAAAGACATTCCTTTTCTTTCATTTTTTACTAAAGCGTACAATCTTGGGAAATAAATAGTAAAAAAAAAAAAAAAACACAAACCAGATAATAATATATTGACTGTGATTAGATTGGAACAGTCGCTACAAAACTGTAGACAAATGCCATCCATCAAACTCTTAGTTTAGGACAAATAATCTTGGTTCTAGACAAATTGAATCTATGCGGCGTATTTTATTTCCCATAGATAGACTTTTCGAAATAGTTCTAGCAATAGTTTATTCATATATTGCCTATAAGTCTAAAAAATATAAAAAAGGGAAGGTTTATTAAAAATTTTGCCTAAATAGGATCTATCATTTGAAAAACATGTGATATTGTAATATAACTATTCTAGCAACAACCCCACCACTTTTTCAACAAAATCTTGAATATTTTGCTTCTCATGATAAGCTTCTGAAGCAACAAAACTAGCCGACATTTTGTTATCAAAAGTAGTCCATAAATTATGAACCCCTGCATCACAAGTAGCCGACGTCAAATTTAATCTTTCCACAGTTACACTTTTATTGCGATACTCTTTACGAAGATATTTATCAATTATCCCAACACAACTGCATAAATACCCAAAACTTAGTGGTAGATATGGCATAGCTCTCATGATATTCTTGTTAAACAGGTTCCACGCTCCGACACCGTCTTTGAATTTTTGCAAATCTTTGTTACCCTTGATTATTGGGTTATAATATTCGTAATTGGATTTGGATTTTGCCAATGTTTCTGATAACGATGCGCATGGTAATGTGATGACGTTACCCATTATATGTGTCCCCATTGGTTCAAAGGCGGATTTTTCATTGCCATTTTTGATCATATTGTCACGTAAGTTATACATCGTCATACCAATTAAGTTTTTGGAGGTATTGACTCGTTGATAACTCATTGCAGTAGCGACCACGGCCCATGTCAATGTTCCAACCGTGACATTCAGTTTTTTGGCTTTATCAATAATATATGCCGTTTCATTTTCAGTAAAATTTTTGGAGATAAAAATATTGGAACTATTGATACCAGCAGCAGGGTCAGTAGTTTTGGTGTTATCCATGGCAGAAGAGGTTTCCAAAAATTTCATAATTCCATCAATTTCATCTTTTAAAAACACATTTTCTAAAATTTCTTGATAATTGTCGAACAAAGTGTATTCCATCCCATTTTTTTGAATCACTTCGAAAGTCGATTTTTTCAACCTGTCAATATCAAATCCTTCAACTTGTTCCAACTCACAATCGTGATCATAATATTCCAAAATTTTGTCAAACAACAAAGCACACCCCACCGCGTCGCTCAACGCATGATGCATTTGAACTAACAACTGGCCACTTTTACTCAAGTATGTCAATTTTACAAACTGTTGTCGGTCATCTTTTTTTGGTGCTATCAATTGTGAAGCATCCGCTGTATGGTCATCAATAATAAAGCTTCGGCTACCCCATTGTATCAATTTTTCGTTAGAATCAATTGGGTAAGTTATCATACGAGGACTGGCGGGGTCAGTGACGTGGCTAACCACTGATGAATTAACAATTGGGTTTTGTAACGAAAACTTTAACCACGCATGCTTTAATCGGGTAGTATCAGCAGGTACTGAAAATTGCAGTGTAACCCAAGAGGAAAGCCAGTTTTGGCCGGTCAGGTCGAAGATATTGGCGCAGAAGGCCTCATCGACGGATAAGGGTCTGGAATATGTGTGAGAAGATGTGTCCAATTTCCATGAGAACATTTTTAAAATTTTTAAACTGATAATGTATACATAGCATTTACAGGGGATGGTGGTGTTATATACAAATTGTTCTAGACCATTTGGAAAGTTGATTGGATTGCTGCCGATCTACAGTGAATTTTATAGGTTGCAATTCTTGATAGGAAAAAAAAAAAACAGCGACATCACTATTAATTAGAATAGCATTACGTAGTGGGCTAGTTAGCGCACGGCTAGCATATCGATCGAAACAAAGCAAGACTAAATTTCACCCCATGTCTAAAAAAACTAAGCTCATAAGATAAGCTATATTAAGCATATCGCGGGGTACATTAGCTTACGTACTATCTGATAGTAACATTTTGCATGGCAAAAAAATTAATTTATCGATCTTTAAAGTTTAGATAATACCATTAATAAAATCCTGCAAAAATTGATTTTCTTTTGAAGATTTTTTCTTCTTCTTTTGCGTCTTCTGCTCCTTCGAACTACCCTTTAACAGTTCCATCAAATTGTTATCTTCTTGCGTTTGTCTAGGTGGTTGAGTAGGTTGAGTAGGTTGAGTAGGTTGAGTAGGTCGGATCATGCTCATCAAATCCTGACTAGGTGACGTCACCCTCTCACTACTTTGTTCACTTTCTGGTTTAACTTCTTGCTTCATGTTTAGCATATTCATCAAATCCTGGCTTGGTGAGGTAGCCTTTTCAATCTCAGTATCATTTTCTTTCTTGATATTCAACATCCCCATCAATTCTTCGCTAGGACTTTTCACTCGTTCTTGAGATTTGGTCAACATTCCCATTAATTCCTCCTTTGGTGATTTGACCGATAAATTCGCGTTGTAATTCACAGGAGTCGATTCCGCTTGGGGTTTATTTAACATACTCATAAGCTCATCACTTGGAGATTTTATTTGCTGTTGTGGCGGTTGTTGTGACTTTTGCGACTGAAGATGTTTTGGGTTTAAAATACCCATTAATTCGTCATGAGCTGAATTCATATCGTTTTGCTTGTTTTGTTCTTCGATTGTTGGCTTAGGTTTCAACATGTTCATCAAATCTTGACTTGCATTGTCAGTTTCATTAATGGTGTTATTACTATTGATCCCCAACAGCCCCATCAACGCCGTGCTATCATTGACATCTTGACTTTCATTCACATTTTGATTCATGTTAGTAGAAGTTTGATTCGCATTAGAATCGGTATTAGTATTAGTAGCTAATTGTGCATTATTAGCTTTAGGAGTGGTCAGCAATCCCATCAACTGCGCACTAGGCGATTCTGTCCCCTTTGCATCAATCATATCAGACAAACTAACTTCCTTCTTGTGTTTCAAACTTCTAAACGATTCATACTGACTATTGTCTTCCCCTTTATTTTCGTTAGTTTGATTTCCTTTTCGTTTATATATTAGTGAGCGTAGAGCAGGATTTAATGGCGGTGGTGCTGGTGCGTTATAATTAATCAATGACTCTCTCGTATCATCTACGGCCTCATCTTTATTATTATTAATATTGTTAACAAATGGAGGTGGAGGTGGTGGCGGAGGTGCCGCCCAACCAGGAGGTGGAGGAGGAGGGAAATTTATGAACCCAAATGGATGGAGTCCAGCAGCAGCAGCAGCAGGAGGAGGAGGCGGCGGTGGTGGCAAGAATGGGTTAAATGGCGGTAGCATAGCTAGAGGTGGTGCTGTCATGTTAGTAGTGGCAGATGGTGGCACTGGAGGTGGCACGGCAGCCATATTATGTGTTGGTTGCAAATGATTCAACTGTTGGAAATCGTTCATTTCATTTCGTAGCATTGATAAGATATCTCGTGCAGATTCCATATCATTGTTTTCATTATTGATATCATAATTTTTATTAAGCAAATCAAGTAGAACTTTCTTATCAGTTTTGTCTCTTCCTTCTTCAGGTATTGTCGCACCTTTAATAAGATCTAGTAAGTCCGCAGCGGCCGCATCATTATCATCAACCTTATAAGCTTGATCGTTATCAACACCCAACATCGTTTTCAAAGCATTGGATTGAGTCTTCGATAAACTTGATGGCATCCCTTTAGCATTTTTGATATATTTCTGCAAGCCCGGCATGAACGGAGCCACCATGAAATACCCCCACTTGCTATTGCCATTAGATACAGGATTTCTATTAAATGCAGGTAATTGAGATACATCATGCCATTGAATTTTTGAAATTTCTTTTCGAGTCTGGGGGTTAAACGTGGTGCTCCCTGGAACTCCTCTAACAATATATAATCTAATATTTTTCTGTCGAATAGTGACTTCAATATAATCATCTTCTTTAACATAAGGGCTGATATCAAATCCAATTTCTTCATAAACTTCTCTAATAGCACAAATCATATCATCTTCATCTTTATTAATTTTACCTCTAGGGAACCCCCAGCTTGCACCTTGTTTCCATCCTTTCACCATCAAGGCTTTTGTCATCTTCTTATTCAAAATAATTGCCCCCCTAACTGGGATAACACTTTTATATGATTGAAATTTAGCCAAATCTGTATACAAATCTTTGGAATATGCTTGTAAAATTGGACATGCTTGAAACAATTTTTCGACAAACGTTTTGAGTTTCATTGACGGTAGCGAAGGGTTCTGTACACGTAAAAAATCTTCATAAAACCATTGTGCTTCTTCTAGTTGGAAAAACAATCGTTCTGAACTGTTGAGATCTTCACTGGGGCAGTTGATGATGAATCGGACTGCTAGATCTTGTAGTGCATTTACCAGTGACTCATTCTTAAAAGTATATGATAGTTCCACGGACATTCTTGTTTATAATTTAAATAGCGCGTGAATAATGAACTACGCTCCCTTTTTTTTATTTTTATTTTTGTATTTTGCTAGTTCGATTCGATTTGTGTGGTTCGTGTCGTGGGGTTGCGTGTTGACAATAATTTAATGGTGAACAATTGTGTGGTGGTGAACAGCCCTAGGATTGATATTGGGAGGATAGTATATGCGTATTGTTATAATTATAATGACGGAGCGCCGATTTTTTTTTTTTTACCAAAAATTAATCGGCAAATCGGAGCTCTCTTACTACAATTGTATTATAAAAAAACGGATATGCGGCGGCTCAAAAAATTGGGGGGATTTTTTATTATAAAATCTATTTTTTTTTCTCGGGCTTTAAAAATTTCTCCCATTGTAAATTCACCTTGACCTAATTACTAACAACAACAACAAACAATCATGGGTTGGTTTTGGAGCTCCACTAATAATGATAATAACACTAACGACATTTCCAAATGTCCTATAAAACACGAACCTACTAACACAACCACTATTAATAATACCAACGACTCTAAATGTCCTGTAAAACACACAACAGAAGATAACTGCCCAGTACCACATGAACAGCGACAGTCTTGGTTCAGCTGGGGCCAAAAGACCGCTGACGCCAACAATAACGACAACAATAACCATGGAAGCGATTCAATAAACCCTATGAATAACATGCCTGAGCTATCGCACAAACGAATTCCAGGGCAGAAAATCCCATTACCTACCCAACGAACTCAATCAAGCATCCCACGAGGTGATAAAGAAACAGACGGTGTATGGGAGTACCCTTCACCACAACAAATGTTTAATGCGATGGTACGAAAATCCGGTACTACAGAAGAGATCCCAGAAGATGCAGTAGAATCTATGGTTGATGTACACAATTTTTTGAACGAAGGCGCATGGGTGGAAATTTTGAAATGGGAAAATCAGTATACCAAAGAGATAGGGGTTGAACCACGATTATTAAAATTCCAGGGTAGGCCAGATGAATTAAGTCCTAGAGCTCAGGTGCTGCAATGGATGGGAAAGGTTAGTCCTGCGAAATATGGTACACAACCGCCATTTGATCGACATGATTGGACGGTTTTGAGAGGTAGAGATCAACAAGTCAGATATGTTATTGATTATTACGCCGGGCCTGATGAAGAAAATGGCATGCCATCATTCTTCTTGGATGTTAGACCAGCTTTGGACTCGGTTGGTAGTTGTAAAGATCGATTTGAAAAGTTTGCTTCTCCATATTGGAGAAAGGCACTAGGGAAAGAATACTGATTGAAATGGTACTTTTAAATTTTCCTTTTTTTTTTATTATTATTATTGTCATATATATATTTTATTTGTTTACTTTGGTGTAGTAGTTTATACATTTCTCAACTCTCAAATTTTTGTGCGTAAGGCGCGCTGATTTAAAGTTTTTGAGCCGCACCGCTGTTACAGAATCACGCAGAGTTACCAAGTTGATCAACTGGATTTTAGCATTGAAATATAGTATATGTCATCGTGTTATGTTTTTAGTAAACAGTTGTACTATTTTTTTTTTTTTTAATGCTACATTTTTTAATAATTCTTTTGATGATTCTAATCATTCACCTTTTCTACCATTAAGCTACTAATCCTTTATGTCCTTAACTGGAATTGAACCAATACGATTAAATCTTCAGTTTTATATATATTTTTATAGTTATATTTTTATTTTTATTTAAAGAAAATACTAAAGTAACTTGTTTTAGTTTTACTAACTTTAATATAAAAACAATCCTCACCATCAATAAAACCTACTAATCATGTATAATTTAAATATTTACTAGTAAATAATGGATATTTAGTTAAATATGTTATTAAACTCGTATTTTGAAAATAGTCAAAGTACGTATGGACCCATATCACTACATTTCGTTTCGGTGCTGTATCTTTATTTCTAGTTATGTACATAAATGAAACTGACTTATGTTTAGAATATTCAAATAGAGCATGCTGCAAATTTGGCATTGGAAATTATTTTTTAGGTCTATGGACTTTTGCTTGAAATGTATTTAATTGATTCTCAGTTCTGGATCTCAACGTTTCATCGTCCAGCCACCGGTATTGATCGATCGTTATCACTATTATCTTTTTTTTCTTTTTTTTTTTTTTTTTT
>JAJLUN010000230.1:0-24389 GCA_030564365.1 Blastobotrys arbuscula | reverse complement strand
ACTCGCGACTTCATACTAATAGCATTGTCGATGTTGAAATAATATATTATTAAATGAGCAATAATAAAAGTGAAGAGGGAAGGTTAGAATCTCCCATTCACATTTCTTATATAGTACATAATTGTTTACCTTACCCCTTTTTCGGTAACCATATCATAGAAGGTTCTAGAACCTATAATAGTGCTTATGTAAGCACAACTTTTTTTTTTTTTCAATTTCCATAATATATTAAAATACTATATCTTTATTACAATAGTGAGAGACAACATCTTCTCATAGTGTAAACCCAGGAAATGTGCAACAGGATCTTACAAATTCACAGAGAAGTGAGCGATTTTAGCTCAGTTGGGAGAGCGTCAGACTGAAGATCTGAAGGTCCTGTGTTCGATCCACAGAAGTCGCAACTGTTCTTTTTTGCAGGATCTTTATGGGATCCTCTTTATGTTATAAAAAGTTGGGAAATGTCGAAGGGTAGGATGTTGTGAACGTTTAGGCTAGCAAGAATAAGATTCCATTATTTTGGGTTTAGAGGTTTTAACAATCCCGCGATTGAGTTTAAATAATTAAGTTAATTATTTATGATACAGTGTAGAGGACGAACGCAGGGTTTTGGGACAAAAACTTATCAGGTCTGAACTCACTTATTAAACTTGTTATTGTCCCCAGTGCCTGGTTAATTTTCCGATTTGAAATCAGGCTATAAGTTATCAAGAACTTATTTAACAAGACGCCTAAGTGCGTTTGAGAATATATATATATATTATTTAATGCGCCGCCGCTAGGAAACGCGTAGTTTTTCAAAAAGTATAAGCTTTTGATACTGCAGTTTAATGTTGTATGGCTTAAATGAATATTGGGCTGGTGTTATGTAGAGGGTTACACTTAATACACGACTGTTCGACCCCGTTTTTAAATTCCTAGCACAGCTTGAACGAGCAACGCGAAAAAGAATTTTTTTTTTTGGAAATTTTTTTTTTTTTTTTTTTCTCTTTTCCTGCTTTCTTATTCTACATCGCGGACTCTTATCCAACAACAATCAAAAAATGGATGAAGACCCTTCCACTCAAGCCATGACTCAGGAACCACCTGAACGTCTGGAAACTGGAGCCATTTGCACGCTGGTGTGTACTAATGGGAAATATATGCCAGGTCGAATGACTTTAAAGGATGAAGATGATGAAGAAAAATTGGAATGGATTATAGGTAGAGGAGCAGAATGTGATTTCGTAATTGGACCTTCAAAGCGATTGAGTAATAAGCATTTTAAAATTCATAGAACGAAACAAGATAAAGACATGATATTGATCACAGATATATCTACTAACGGAACATATTTAAATAATCATAAATTGGCCAGACAAAGTGCCACAATTTTGAATCATGGCGATGAAATTTCGGTTGGGGTTGGTGTGGAAGCAGATGTTAATAAATTTATGGTCAACTTCCCACAAAATGATGAGCCATTGATTGAAGGGGTTCATGCTGATTATAGTATAGGTGCTACATTAGGATCGGGGGCGTTTGCAACTGTTAAAAAGGCAATTTATAAAAAGACTGGTGATGTTTATGCAATCAAGATTATTAGTAAAGCCAAATTAACGGATGGTGAAGCAGTACAACGAGAAATCAAGATTTTAAAACAATTGAAAAACCCCCATGTTGTGGGGATGTATGGTGTTTATGAAGATTCTAAACATTTTTATTTGGTTATGGATTATTTGCAAGGAGGGGACTTGATGGATTTTGTATTGAACAATGGGGTGGTACCAGAAGTTGCAGCTCGAGAGATTATTAGACAAATTTGTGAAGCAGTCAAATATGTTCATAGTCTTGGGATCAGTCATCGAGATTTAAAACCAGATAATATTTTGATTGCACAAGATAGTCCGGTTCATATTAAGGTGAGTGATTTTGGGTTGGCTAAAGTAGCTGCCCAAGAATCAGTGCTGAAAACATTTTGTGGCACTTTGGCATATTTAGCACCAGAAGTTATGGAAACTAAAGGGAAAAGACATTTACCTCATGGACCTAGATATTCGAATCGAGTTGATATGTGGAGTATTGGATGCTTGGCGTTTGTGATTTTGACGGGGTATTTACCATTTGAAGGGAATACTCAAGATTTGTTGTATAATAACGTATCAACTGGGAATTATAATAGATATTTATTAGATGAATTGCATGTTAGTCGAGAAGGGAAAGAGTTTATTGATGCAATGTTACAAGTTCAACCAGTGAAACGACCATCATCTGCTGAAGCGTTGAAAATGCCATGGGTTTCATTATCAACACGGTCAACAGATACCCCAAATGAAGAGTTTTCAACAATGAATATACATACATCTTCCTCGAGTGCGGGTAAGGATACTACTGTTCGACCTCCTAATAAAGAAACAAATGCACCAGATTTGACTCATGATGGTAGCAGTGATGAATCCGATAATGAAACTAAGAATACTGAGATTAATACCCCAGGTGCACAAAACAATAATAATAATAATGATAATAATAGCAACAACAATAATAATGTGTTACCACCTCCATCATCAGCTAAGAATAAAAAGTTTAGTATTCGAGACATGGAGGATGAAGAATCAATAGATGTTGAAAATGAAGAAGCATGGATGGCTTTGGATACTCGAGGTGACTCAATACCATGTAGAAATATCGAATTCCGAATCATTGATAGAATTGCCATTGGTAGAGGTGGCGTTGCGGATATCGAAGTGGTCAAAGATCCAAGAATTTCCAAAAAGCATTGCGTCTTTGAACGAGTTAAAAATAATAACAATCGGTACCAAGTATGGTTAACTGATACATCAACGAATGGATGCTATGTCAACGGTATTAAGTTAGGAAATGGTAATAATGTACAGTTGAGTAATCGTGATTATGTTGATCTGTTTACTGATAATGATAAGCATAATAACAAGGTATTTATGGGGTTTGAAGTATTGTTTTTTGATTCAAATATTGATGATAGAGATGGACAAGTCGTGGTTTGTCCTGTGGTGGCTAGAGATGAGAACACGCCTCCAAATGTTAAGAGTGGACAGACTATGAAGAATGTTGATAATAGTAGTGAGCAACTGAAGAAACGACCCAACAGTAATGATGAGATTCAACGACCGTTGAAGAAAGTATCTATGATGTAGATTATACTATTAACATGTATTATAATATTAACATTTCCCAATAGTTTATACCTAAGATTTTTGCTTATATATATTTATATATATATTTCTATCAGCTTATGACATAAATGTTCTGTATTTTTATATAAAGTAGGGCTCATATGTTGATTCTGGATCTCGGACCAATTATTTATTAAAAAAAAAAATAGATCGATCGGCGCCTACTGGCAGTAACAACAACAACACCTTGATGGATTGGGCCCCAGCACGTATTGTTAAAAAAAAAAACATTCCCCGCGTTTCCGCACCGGCCGGTAAACCGGGCCCCGGGCCGTACAATATTATTTGGCACTTACAAAAAAGATTGTGGCGTCAAATCCGCTTATATTTTGAAATACGTCGAGGTTATTGAGAAATTGATCATCAATTGTTGTGATAGCATAATCTTTATAAACTCAAGTCTACTAAACTTAGTTATTGAAGTACTAAGATATTTTTTTTTTTTTTTTTAAAGCACACAAAAAAAGAAACAAGCGTTTCTGATGTTGACAATATTCAAACTGTTGTATTCAATATCGATAAGTTTAACCCAATTTGGGAAGGGGTGAAAGCAACAAAAGAAGTGTAGCGCAACTTTATAATTGACGCAATTGTTAAGCTTACAATCTGCAGAGCTCGCCAATCTTTAAATTTAAAATTTAGTGGGAAAGGTTAAAAATTTGGGAGGAGGCCCCCCCCCCTCCTCCTCTCCGTTTAGCACAACAATAACAACAACAACAACGAAAAATAAATAAACAAAAGATCAAACTCGTAAAGTTTAAGATCGGATTGGGAAAGGTAAACTCCCAACCACTTTTTTTTTCTCTAAATTGGAGCTTGTGGAAGAAGAAAGTGGTACCAGATCAGACAGTTCGATTTGGTAAAGCTGCTATTAAAGGCGCTCAATGCGCCCAATGCAGCTATTAACCTAAATTGTCTCGCCCCAAATAGCACATATATTAAGTATCTCATAACAACCCGCCAACATTGTCTATACTTAAGCTTTATAAATACCTAAAAAAGCACCCCCCAATATATTTTTATCTTATCGCTTAATTTTTTTTTTTTGTTGTTCTTGTTTTCTTAACTCACACATTCTTTTGTATTTTATATTTTATTTTTTTATCGACAGAAAAATAGACATCAAAAGAAACCGATAAAAAATGAAGTTTGAATTACTCTTTTCCATTGCAGCAGCAGCCATGACGGTTGAAGCTGCCGTTCACAAAGCACAAATGAAAAAGGTTCCTTTAGAAGAGCAATTCAAAGGTGTAAGTGTGGCGAAAAAAAAAAACAACAAAAAAAAACGAAGCTAACAAATAAATAGGATGGGTTTGTTAACCATGTCAAATCTTTGAGTCAAAAATACATGACCATGGCCAACAATGCCGCCAACAATCAAGCACAAGTGCCATTTGTTGCCACTGGTGGCCATGATGTGCCATTGACCAACTATGTCAACGCCCAATATTACACTGAAGTTGAAATTGGTACTCCACCTCAAAAATTCAAAGTTATTTTGGATACTGGTAGTTCCAATTTGTGGGTTCCGTCAGTTGAATGTGGCTCTATTGCATGTTTCTTGCATGAAAAGTATGATTCATCAAAGTCAACTAGTTATCAAAAGAATGGCACTGATTTTGCTATTCAATATGGTTCTGGCGCGGTGTCTGGGTTTGTTTCCCAAGATACTTTGGCCATTGGTGATTTGTCCATTCCAAAACAAGACTTTGCCGAAATCACCAGCGAACCAGGTTTGGCATTTGCATTTGGTAAATTCGATGGGATTTTGGGGTTGGCCTATGATTCCATCAGTGTTAACAAGATTGTCCCACCAATTTATAATGCTATCAATAATGATTTGTTGGATGAAAAGAAGTTCTCATTCTATTTGGGGGATGCAGATAAATCCGAAGAAGGGGGTGTAGCCACTTTTGGTGGCGTGGCAGAAGAATATTATGATGGTGAAATCACTTGGTTACCAGTTCGAAGAAAAGCATATTGGGAAGTTGAATTTAATTCTATTGGTTTGGGTGATGAAACTGCCCAGTTAGAGAACACTGGTGCCGCTATTGATACTGGTACATCATTGATTGCATTACCAAGTGGGTTGGCAGAAATCTTGAATTCACAAATTGGGGCCAAAAAATCCTGGACTGGTCAATATACTGTTGACTGTGATACCCGAGATTCTTTGCCTGATTTGACGTTAAACTTTGATGGATACAATTTCACTTTGGGACCACGAGATTATACTTTAGAAATTTCTGGTACTTGTGCTAGTGCGTTTACTCCAATGGATATCCCTGAACCAATTGGTCCAATGGCTATTATTGGTGATTCATTCTTACGACGGTATTATTCCATCTATGATTTGGAAAACAACGCTGTTGGGTTGGCCAAATCAAAGGACTAGTTAGTTTATTTTAGCTAGTACTATTATTATTATTATTATTATTAGGGTATAAATATTTTTTTTTTTTATTAAAATTTTTTTAAACAAAATACATAGATAAAGCCAATACTCCTAAACAAGACAACATGACCATGTGAAATTCCGCATCGACATGACCATTTTCTTGAACCATCATCTCCCCACGTTTATATTTCTTATTAGTAAACGATGCCAAACTGGCATCCAGAGAGAGTTAAATGGATTCTAATTGTTGTTGGATTTCCTCCAATTCGGTCTTGGCAGCAGCATACTTTTCAGCCAATTCTTCATACTTTTGTTCCAATTCATCTCGTTCTTGTTCAACAGAAGCCACTTTCTTTTCAAAATGTTCGGCCTTGACATCTGTTTGACGAAGTTTTTCGGTAGTTTCTCGCAAATTTCGATCACTTTCTTCCAATTCTTCTTCAACCATTGAAACTTTCTTGGTCAATGATTCGTTATGAGTGCCATGAACAGCACCTTCATCAGCAGCAGTCTTGGCGACACCCAACCGTGATTCCAATTCTTCCAAGTCGGCTTCCAATGTTTGGTTCTTGTGTTGCAAAGATGAAATTTCTTGATCTTTTTTGGTGTTTTCATCTTCCAATTCTTTGACTCGGTCGTTGTATTCGTCAGCTTTGGATTGAGCATTTTCAGCTTCCAACTTTAAACTGTTGATTTTTTCTCTTAGTTTTTCCATTGTTAGCCTTAAAGTATATTTTAAAAAAAATTATAATAATAATAATTAAAAAAAAAAAAAAAAAAAAAAAAAAAAAAAAAAAAAAGGTCTTGTTGTTGGTGAGTAGCAGAAAAAAATAAAAACAAAAATAAAAAAAGGGAGAAAAGAAAAATAAAAAAAGAGAATTGTGTTAGGTGTCAAGAAAAATTTAGAAAAACCTGGACGAGGAGGTGGATTAGAAAGAAAAAAAAAAAACAACAACACCACACAGTAACTGTGAGCTACAGGGCTTAAAGAAAAGGGTTGGTGCGCAGTTGAACAAAAAAAAAAAAAAAAAAAAAAAATTATTATTGGCGCTAAAAAGGTGTGGAAATAATTTTTAAACCGGAGGGTCTGGCGTATCGGAAATCCATTGAAGGCGCTGCTGCTGCCACCACTATAGAAGATACAGTAAAAGCTTTTTCGTGCTTTGTGACCTCCTGAAATTGGTTTTTTTAATTGTTATTGGTAAGCAACAAAAACAAAACACCCAGCGCGTAGCGTCCCCTATCTGGGTTACAAACCGTAACAGTCTTTTTCAAGCGTATATATATATATATATTTTTTAAACTACACTATATAAGTATACATGTGATCGTAGGCCCCCCCTGTAAGGTAGGTATCAAAAACTGATATCCTGGCCTATTTTATTTGATTCTAACGGTATTTTATTTTATTTTATTTTTTTTTTTTTTGGTTTTTTCTTAGACTTTATCACTAGTGTGTGGTATGAAGTCGACAAGTTTGTATACATAGAATATTGGTACCTATGTTAGATCAATCTGACACCGATGGAAGCTGGCTCGCTTTGCTTAAAAACATTAATTGTACTATCTATTATGACTGGAGAAATATTATTTTTCTAAATCCTGGGATATTGCCGTGTTAGTTTTCATTCCACGATATTAATTAAGCCAATCAATTGATCATCCGGCGCCCGGAGATTCTAGATTTCCGTTTGATTTCCAAGTTAAACAAGCTTGACTCTCCCCCCTCCCCTTTGATTTGTTCCTAATGTTCCTTGGACATAACGTGATAATTAAACAGCGTTAGAACAGTTTAGTTATTGGGATCTTAGTAATACTGATAGGATCGAGATATCGTGTATTTTAATCTTAAAACTTGTGAGCTTAATTATTTTCAGTATACAACTATGGTGCAATTTTAAACAACGTTACAATTAATTGTAATGTGCTCATTATTATAATATGAGTGTATACGTTAGCTACATAATTAACAATTATCTAAGCGCCATAAGCTAAATTTAAAATATTATAATTAACTTGATAATTGCATGGGAAAACTTTCTGGCATACTGTACTTGGCAGTGGCGGGTTTTAGAAGCTTTAAATATATTTATTACCTCTATGGTTTGAACTAAAATAGTTAAAGAGAAGAAGAAAATCGTGTGAAAATTTTTCTAATTTGCCATCTCAACTTTAGTCATCTCCATTAATTTCGGATTCACAATGCTTATTTCAATAATATTCTCTTCGGCTCCACGTCTGCTCATACTAGTCTGCGTTAAGTTTAACAGCTCTTGAGCGTTTATAGTTATGTCTTCTTAACTTATGACTCCGTCACCATCGCTGTTGATCTCTTTAAACACCATTTTAGCATCGGCACCGAATGTTTGAACTGCCCATGCAAATATCATGAATACCAACATAGCGTAGACACATGCTAGTATTCGCCACAAAACCTTTTTAATATCAACGGCTATTTCCTTAGCGTCTTTGCCTTCGTTAGTCACGTCACTCATCTAATTCTATGTATTCTGATTTAATTTAGTAATTTGTTATCTAAAAAAAAATCTAAATTAGTTAAAGAGAAGAAGAACCCCTTTTTTATATATATACGAGTTCCCGCTAGTGCGGAGAATTATTGTTGAGCAGCCGACATTCGCTCGGCTTCCAACAGCGGGTACACTTATAATTCCAAAATAGTAAACTATCAATTGTTAACAACACTCACAATATTGATTCTTATATGTATTTAACCACGACCAAATACTGATAATGTTGGGATATCCAGCTCCATGTTGTCATGACAACTTTGTTAAAAAAAAAAAAAAAAAAAAGCGGAGTAAAGCTCTATTTGACTCAACAACATTTGCGCAGCCAATATTGGGGCTGGTGTCCATATATTACTGCTTGGCTGCTATATCTGCCCATAACAAAAAGTTCGGTAACTAGCATAGCAAATAACTCAAGTTTCATATCCTCGCATGATTTAATTATAGCCGCTTCCATTTACTAGAAAATACTGATTTTTATTGTTACTTGATTGTTGATAAATCAGATATACTTTTATATAAATCAACCGATAAGCGATGGGTATACGTACAAATAGAAAGAGGACAGACAAAGTTTGGAACGCACGTTAGCAATTGATTATAAACTATAGATTGGGGATTTTGACGTTTTATTCATAATCACTTCAGGTTTATCTGGAATTTTGGTAAGCTTGATTAAATAAGCTTAATTAAGCTTATAAAATGTTAGCCTGAGCTCTGGAATTCATAATTAACGAACCAAAAAAAAACAAAAAAAAACCGAACGTGCATAAAATTGAACTATTATCTACCCGTCTAACCTACAATTACAGATGAGTTGATTAAAAATGCAGTCTACAATTGCGATTCGTAACATTTTGGTATTAATTCCAGAGGAATATGAACACACAAAAAAAGTTTTGAATTTTGGGGCTGGGCTCGGGGCATCAAAGTACTGTTACAATATATATGGATATATATATCCTTGGCTCGTAACTATAGGAGTAGGTTTGCTCCTCCTCGCCCCTTCCCAAATATGGCATAACCCAAACAAACAAACACGACATTTTCACAAGTTTTCTTTTTTTCCTTGCAACGTACGTACTACTTTTTATCAATTTTTTTAAAAAAATAAGTCAAACATGCAGGTCAAGTCTTATTTTATTCTTATAGCTTACTAATTAATTAGTTACGCAAGCGATGGGGCCAACTTCTCTTCACTACATGCTTTTGAATATTATTTCACAATAAACTCTAATAAGTATCGGTGAATTTCTTAAATTTTTTTAACCCTTGTTCCTTGTACTTTATTGTATATATTTTTGAATCTCCAAGATCTTTTCTATAATATTTGACTTTGACGATCTATCATTGAACACTTGTAGATATAATTTAGACCTCCCAGTACCTTCCTCATCAACAATCTACAATCAATTGATTTCATCGATATCGCGATACCACAGCAGCCTATATATGTATGTACAAAGAACTTTTTCTATATTTTCAAGATATATTTTTGTTAACGGGGATTACAGGAACTAAAAACTATAAGCAAGTGAAAAACAGTAAATTTTATACAAAATATCTCAATTTTGTCGAAAACAGAATAGTGGATCTACCGAATTTGTAACCTTTTTTTTTTCTTCTCTTTTTTTTTTTTTCGTATGCCCCTGAAAATAAACAACAAAAAGCGGACAACGACATAAACACATCCCATAAGCGATCTGCTAGGCCTATTTTATTTTGCTTTTGTTCTTTCATGCAGCAATAACAATTTTCCTCGAGGCCAAAAAAAAACAACAACCAAAAGTTTTAAAGCACAGTTTTCTCTAGTAGAGCCACAAAATAAATAATAAAACACAAACACGCAAAAATCCAGGGCAAGCATAGTTTGTAAACAGAAAAAAAAAAAAAAAAAAAAAAAAAAAAACTTTTTCTCCAAACTTTCATAAACAAACATCTACACTATCCACCCAATCTTACACATACACATTTGAAAGCTTTTTTTAAAAAAAAAAAAGAATTCATTTTATTTATTATTATTATTATTATACTTTTCATTACAGAACGTTCAATTATTATTTCAACCAATAAATAAAATAAATAAAGGGAAAATGACAGGTTCATTTGCCGTTCCTCAGGCGGTTTCGCCTACCAAACGATCCAGACAAACGTTGTCACGACCGACAACTCCAAGTTTATTACGACGACCTGCCAGTTCTGCATCAATGCGGTCGCCGACTCCTTTACGCAAAGATTCAGCATTCAAACGACCAATGACTCCAAGCTATCACAATAATACTAATACTAATAATGGACCACTGTTATCACCAACGAAGGAAACTTATACTGGTAATATCAAAGTGAGTGTCCGAGCTAAACCGAGTAAAACCACCGGACAATGGCATATCGATCCGACTAGAGGGGTGATAACTAACAAAGAGACTGGGGAATTTTCATTTGATAATGTTTTTGATGGACATTCTACTAATCATGATATTTATAATGAGAGTGTTAGGGAACTGGTGGATAAAGTTATGATTGGGTTCCATGGCACGGTTTTTGCATATGGGATGACTGGGTCGGGTAAAACTTTCAGTATGCAAGGTTCACCAAACAATTTGGGGATTATTCCTCTTTCTGTTTATTCGATTTATGATCATATCTCGGCCAATCAAACAAAGAGACAATTCAAAGTCAAAATCGGGTATTTGGAGATTTATAACGAGCATTTAAATGATTTATTAACTCCAAGTGGGAGTAACGATGAAATAAAGTTACGAGATGATAGTCATCGAGGAATTAAAGCAGTGGGGTTGCGAGAAGTTATTGTAAATTCACCAGATGAATTATTAACTGTAATTAGTCAAGGCGATTCGCTACGAAAAACAGAAGGGACTGAGTTTAATTCACGAAGTTCTCGATCTCATGCCGTGGTACAAATTACTATTGAAAGTCAACCAATTGATTCCACCAATAAAAATAATGGTGCTAAACATAGCAGTACGTTGTATTTGTGTGATTTAGCCGGTAGTGAGCGAGCAGTATCACAAACAGAAAGACGAAAAGAAGGGGCATATATCAACAAATCGTTATTAACTTTGGGTACGGTTATTGCAAGATTATCATCGAGTTCTAGCAGTAATGTTGCCAGTGGACATATCCCTTATAGAGATTCCAAATTGACCCGGTTATTACAACCTGCATTGAGTGGTAAAAGTTTGGTGAGTGTGTTGTGTACAATTCAATCAGGAGGGTCCACGAACAATTATATGGAAACGGTTAGTACGCTGAGATTTGCAGCACGGGCTAAAAATGTGGTGGTTAATGTTAAACGAAATGAAGAAGCAGCTGATTCTAAAGAAATGGTGGAACGTTTAATGCAGCAAATTGCTGCACAAAAATTGGAAATCCAACAATTACGGTCTACCAGTATTAGTAATAATAGTAATGGTAGTACTACTACTAGCAGCACGTCATCAATATCATCAGTTAGTAGCTATTCATCAGCAGTTACAGACACCACTGCAACAAGTAACTCGTCAACAATCACCAACAATTGTAGTAATACCAACCATGGGAGTTTTATAACCCAACTGGCACAATTGGAAGCAGAAAACAAAATCCTTAATGAACGGGTCGAACATTTGACCCGATTATGTGACGATTCAAGGTTGGACCGTGTACTTGGATTGGACATGGATGATGACGACATGGACATTGATTCTGAATTTTACGACGACGGTACTGAATTTTCAAACAATAATAATAATAATAATAATAATACCCTCTCTTCCACCGCAGAAAACTCGAATGCTAACACAAATACCAAATCACACAGCCAGCAGCAAATTGAAGAATACAAATCATACATTTCACATTTGGAAAAATTGTTATACCAACAAGAACTTTCCCACCGAACCGCCAATGCGTTTGGATCGACTGCCAGTAATACCACCAATTCCAATGCATTTGACCCATCTAATAATCATGATTTATTAATCCAAGATTTGAAGGATGAATTGGAAGAGTTGCGAGAATCTAATCAAGATAAGGATCGAATCATTGCTGCATTAAAGTCATTGAATAAGAGGAAAGAAAATTTGGCATCGTTTAATACCAGTAGTAATAGTAACTTGAACCATTCAAGCGCGTATTCAAGGTATTATTTTAGTAGCAGCTCGATGGGGACTCGAAGCGGGAGTGGGAGTAGTACTTTCAGTACGCTGAATAGTAATGATAGTATTAAGGAAGGTGATGAGGATGGGGTGATTACTAGTCCTGTAAGAGTGTAGCATAGTTTATATTTATAAGTTGATAATAATAATATTTAAGGTTAAAAAAAAAAAAAAAAAAAAATTGGCAAAAACTAAAATGAAAAAAAAAAAAAAAATGTTTTAAAGAGACTATAAAATAACCTATTCATATTAATTTTAAAATATGAATATCAAAAAAATACGTAATACCATTTTAGGTATTTAAAAACTTACATACACCGTTCTTCAAGCTTCAAGTCATTACTTGGGCCCAACCCGACCAAAGCACGCATCAAGTTTTCCAACCCAGCACGTTGCTTGTTCAACCCATTAACTGGATCACATCCTGGACGAGTCAATGGAGCCTTCAACCAATAACTCAAGAATGACAAAACAGAGTGAAAGTTTTGGAACTCAGCGTCACCTTCTCGTTTATATCCAACACGAGACAAGAATTCAGCAACAACAACCAAATCAATAATCAATGGAGTAGCCAACAAAGAATCTTCACAAACGTTGTGGATACTAACAGTGTTGTGACCACCCAACATCAATTCAGAATGGTATTCATCCATGGCGACCTTGGAGTCACCAACTGCTGGAACGTATTTAATAACAATACAATGATCAACAGTCTTACCCTTCTTGTCATTGTACAACAATTGATTGGATTCAATCATATCATCAATAACAGATTGTTTGGAGATTTCTTTAGATCGGAATTGTTGTGGAGCAGACAAGTTATACCCATCATTATTACCCAAATGGTTATAACTGGCAACAGAAACAGGTCGAATACCAGCATCCACCAAATATTGAGCCAAAACACTCTTCAATTTGGTTTGACCAGATTTGAAATCATCACCACCAATAAAGGAATTTTCCTTTTCAGCTAATTCCATACAACCTGGAACAAAAGTATTTTGTGGAGAACCATTAATATATGGGATCCCTTCCAAAATACTAGCAACAGCAAAGACGGTACTTGGAGAAACTTCGGAATGAGATTCTTTAATACTCTTCAACAAATTATCAGCAGTATCATTAACTCCTGGCAAAAGTTCAGAGTATCGTTCAGTGTTTGCAGTCCACATAACAATAACTTTTTCCAATTCATTCTTGGTCTTGAAATCTTGGATATCCTTTCGAATCTTTTCAACATGGGCCCATTTATCATCACCAGAAATAACATTGTTAGCCCGTGCACCTTGGTTAGCGGCAATGAAATCTGGATAATAAACAGATGGCATTGGAACAATTGGTTCCAAGTATTTGGTGACTTGTCGTTGCAAATCAATATCCAAAACTTGGGCTCGTTCCATAGCTTGGGCCAAGTTGGCATTGTTAATGTCCCATCCACCAATAACAAAATCATTTGGATGTAACATTGGGACAACTTCATTGAAAGGAGCATACACATCTTTACCATTGGAATCAACTCCCAATTTAATAGTGGAAGCTTGGGTAACAGAACCATAATAATTGGATTCAATTACACCAGTCTTGGTTCGGAAACTTAGAGCATGTCGATTGGCTTCAATGGCAGCGGTAAAAGTAGTACCGTTATTACCACCTAACCCAACTAACATAACACCAGTCTTTGGAACCTTGGAATCGACCTTAAATTGGTAGTCAGTTTTGGTAGGAGTAACTTTATATTTACCGTCAACTTTTTCAACAGTAGCATTTTCATAAGAATAAGTTGAGTAAATAGAGTCGTCCTTGACAGAAACTTTATCAGTGTTTACTTCAACAGAAGTAAACCCAGATTTACCAGATCCAGTAGCGGATGCAGCAGCATAGGAAGCAGAATATTGAGAAACAGATGGAGCCATTTTTGTTGTTTTTTTGTTAATTTGTTTTTTGTTTTCTTGACTTGATTTAATTCAATTAAAAGTAGTAAATTTGTGCGATATGTGCTATCGATATCCCACCCGAACCAGATGAGGATTTAGATTGATAAGGGTGGTGAGAACTTTTTAATAAGTTGGAGAACGTTTTTAAAAATTTAAAATAGACTGAACAATTGATTTATTGTACAGTCGGAAAAAAATATAATAATTTGGTGAAGAAGAAGAAAAAAAAAAAAAAAAAAAAAATTTAAATTTTGGAGGAAAAGGATGATAATTTATATCCAACTTAACCGAGGGGGGGGTAGAAATAAAAAATATATAAATAACAAAAAAAAAGTAACACTAGAAAATACATGATTGGCGCCGTTACAAGAAAAAAAATGTTATGGTATTTTAATAAAATAACGATTAATTTTAGCGTAGTAAAACAAAATGAGGTAGTAAAATATCGGAACCGGTTGGGAAGTTTAAGCTAGCGCTAGTTCTCCGGGTTGATTTTATTTTTTAAAAAATAAAAACATATCTTTTTTTGATATTTCGGTTGGGGAAGGAGAAAAAAAAATGTAACTAAGACAAAGATTGGGGACTATTATCATAATATACGTTCAAGCTTGACTAAAGCGTTATAGAAACAATTGATAAGTACTAAAGTCCATTGCGCTGATTCAGTTCACCTTTCAAGGAAACACCAAAGGTCTTTCAAGCGTTTAAAAAAACAAAAAAACATGTTGTTCTATATAACTTTGGCATAAAGTTTCTGGGACCCGGGGTAGTGTTGAAATATTTGGGTAGCACAATGTTTTAACAGATCAATAGAAAAGAACTTTTTTGGATTTTTCAGAACCGTAATTTGCAAGCTAAGCTTACTGTAGGCAAAAAAGTCTTACCTGCATCTGAATGCATGTAGTGGACCAACGGGGGCTGAAATGTATGGTATATAGGAATTGATTGGTGCGGAAATATTGCGGAGAACGAGTTCGGTTATTATAAGAAATGGTATGATGTGGCGTACAATAAATTTTTCAATGCTTGAAAAAAAAAAAAAATTTAAACTTTAGAGCTTTGATCAATCGATCATAGTTTGTTAATCGTGATAAGTTCTTATTGTGTCAGGTTGGATAACAACGTTTTGCGAAGCCTACTATAAAGCAACAACAAAAATTCATTTATATATATTAGATTCATATATTATAAGGCTTTGTAAATATTTATCATCATAAAAGGGGGGTTTGATAATTTCAGTTCCAAAAAAGCCCCACTACGAGTTCGCCACCTGTAAATATTATAAACTAGACCAGTCATAACTAAATGAAGTTTAAGCATTATTTTGACAGCTCAGATGGCAATTGGTTGAAAATTGATGTAGTTTTGGCCAGAAATCTTGAGTCAAATTTAACCCGACGATATTTAAGTCAACCGCTTTGACTTGGATTCAGAATTTCTCACTTGATTAAATTTTCTGTGAGGCTATGCCACATTTTTTGGAGCATCTACTTGAACATCTGGCTCAATTTTTAAAATACTTGAGCTGGTAGTAGACCTAGATATAAACCGATTTAAACGATCAATTTAATTGAGTTGTAATAATCGATCCCGTCATTACCCAATTCCAATCCAATTGTGGGATGTGATTCAACTACCATGAATGGCATGAAAACTGTTCAAGCGAACATAGCACGCTCGCTCGAATTTTGAGAGCGATTGTGGCCCGAGGGTTAAGTAGGGGCTTGGTATAAGATACTGGATCTGATGTAGTCAACTCAATTAATCAATCTGATATGAATACGTCGGGTTCTTCTTATAACGGTAATTCCTTATAAAAAATATACCAGTATAAGCTAAGCTTAAGCTCCATATTGCTTTATCTATCATAAATATTATTTAACAATTGATTGTGAAATATTAAACATTTCGTGACAATTTCAACTCTGTGTTTATTATCACATGCGTGGATCTGTGTAAGATGCATTGAAAAAAACGCATAAGAACCTAACGGTTGTGAAATTTTTGCAACTTTTGATCGACCTAATCGAAATAAATAATTGTCAACGCAAGCCACTGCACAGGAAAATTGGCAGGTAAGTTTATGTGCAGTACGGTGGAAATTTTTCAGTCTCCCGGCTATGTGCGTTGGCAAATTATTCTTTAGCTCAACAAAACTTCAAAAGATTCGCGGAGTTGAACATTTTCAATCGCGATCCGGCCGCGGCGTTAACAATTGATTACAGCGCGCGGTATTATAAGTACATATTAGGCTTCCTCTATACGTTACGTTACCTTGATGGATCCTACATGTATTCTTATCAAAATCTTCCTAGAAATACTTTACTACTATTATCAAATGTAAGAAGATAAGCTACTAATTAAGTTACTGTCAAAGAGTTTGATTCCGTGCGCATGTGGAGTGTGTCTCCGCGTCCCGGTTTCCTCAAGCAACTTAAACTTGTAAAATTGCAGGACGACAATGTTGTTGCGAGTGGATCGCACAACTGCTTCACAGCATTATCAGCCATTTAAAATATATAATAAATAATCAAATTCAGTGCTTTTTTTTTTTTTTTTTTTTTTTTGGCAATATATCGGAAATCAGAGGAATTTGAGCATTAGGGGAAACTGTGAGGATATAAGTATACTAAAAAAATTAGAAGGCGCTCTACATCAGAAGAGGCACTTGTGTTGATTTGTGAGGACTTTGTCCAGACAGCATAAGGAAACCCTTTGATTTCGCCAATACTTCAACTTTCTACCTTGGAATTAATAAATATATATTCGTGATTAACATGATTGGAAACCAGTTTTTTTAATACATGGTTATTTTTTTTTGATTCTCAACTCAGTTATATCGTGAAGTTGGGTATTTCAATCTTTTTTTAATATCTCAAAACTTAATTCTTTTTAATTATTCTAATAACAAATGTTTAAAAAAAAAAATAGATTAAATATAAACAAGGTGTAAATATATTATAATAATAATAAATAAATAAAATAGAATGGAATTATTTATTAATAATATCATAGAAACAAAAACCAACCAAAAAAAAAGGTTCCCACTATGGGTTTGGCCATATTGTTGGTGAAACCGTTAACCTAAACAACGTCGTTTAGTCCAATGACAACAAAGACGATTAAATTTGATCAAAAATTTGGGTTTTTTTGTAAAAGTCTTTATCTATATCAAATCTCTACGGCGTTGGTCATTAAATCTTTTTTTGGGTATTTCAATTTTTGTGGTAATGATAAACACCTTCTTTGTCGAATCCTTTTTCTTTTTTTTTTTTTTTTTTTTTTTGCCAGTTGAATTTAATGCAATTAGTTTGAATCTTTCATACAATGCAGGGCCATGCGGAAATGGTAAATTTCTATGCAACTTTGTGCCACCATCTAGTGCCAAGTGAGTAATAATTCAAGATCGGGTCAATAAAACCTTATTATAATAACTATTTGACATATTATGTCTTATAAAGTAGTTTATTTGTTGCTAAATATCGTGTATACGAGCTGTCAATATATATAGATATATCTCGATTATATTGTGTTTAGGGCAAAAACTCTTCTGCAGCTGAATGGTACGAACATGGATTTATTCATAACAGTCAAGGCTTTAAAACTATCGGCAGCTCAATCCAGCCTATGTCAAAACCCTTTTGTTACAACTTTACAAAATACTGCAATATTCTAACTATTTTTTTACTTTTATTAGTTGAGGGTGGTAACTACAAAGATAATCAATTAGCTCTGTTGAAGTTATAGACCTAACGGCCGATCTCCCCATCTCGGCTATCTTCTCTAAAAACCTGAACGTTTTTTAGTAGTTGATCATAACCAGCCATACATTTGTTTCGGGCAAAGATATTCGCGAACAAAGAAAGTTCTTCAAGAAGTAGAATAAAAAAAAAATAGAAAAATAAAAAACAGTCTATAACTAACGATTTTGTTAATCTTTTTGGACCACGTTATGGTAGATCTAATAATAATCTTATACGTTATAATATATTATAAATTCCAACAGCGGAACTGACGTTACCCTAAACGATGATTATAACAATAGCAATGTTCACCATGCCGCCGGGGTAATATAAACTCACAAAAGCTAAACAGAAAAAAAAAAAAAAACTTATAATAATCACTTCACTGGGCTTTAGTGTCAGCACTATAAATTCAAATATAACCAGCATGTCGCTATTAAGATTTCAACAATAGATCTAGTTACTATCACAATGCAGTAGTTTTGTACCACTATGCAGGGTCGTGTCACTAAAATCAGATTAAATCAGCCCTGCCGCCGCCGCCGCCCTACTCCGAATATCATTTTTTTGGTACCAGATCCATGGTACCGGACCATCATGTAGAACAAAACGCAAAAGGACGTCAACAAAGGCTGTTGGTTTGCAAAATAATTTCCAAATTATGAGTTATGTCCTGTATCGTGGGGAAAAGTTGGCAATGTTGAAAACAGTCATGGTGCTAACTTATTACAAAGCAGGTTTTGTTAAGGATTCCTATAGATATACAAAAATGCTTTGTACTTTTATCTTTATTTCAATAATATAGCTTTTTGACCAATAACCAAACCACCTTCATCAACCCAAACGCTTAGCCCCGCTAATAAAGGGCTTTTAACAAAACCAATCAAACCAACGACACCATTCATCCGAGTTCCTAAAAGTCTATAAAAGGCAGTACAAATCCTCTAAATTCATCCAACTTTTTCATCAACAAAAACAACAAGTTCTTCTTCTCTCTCAATCTTCAAAAATGCAATTCACTTTAGCTTTATTATCTTTATCCGCTTTGGCTTTCGCCTCTCCAATCTCTGATGACAACTCCGTCAACGCTGGCAACGGTGGTATTGGTGGTGCCGGTGGCCTTGGTGGTGCTGGTGGCGACTCTTTGATCGGTGTTTTGTCCGGTAACGGTGGTGCTGGTGGTGCTGGTGGTTTGGCCGGTGGTACTGGTAACCAGAACAGTGTTTCACAAGTCGCCGACAACAAGAATGGTTTGTTGGGTAACATTGGTATTTTGTAAATTAGTACCAAAAGAAACAAAAGCTTTTCATTTAGGCGTTGATCGCCGGAATTTTTAACATGTAATAATTAAAATTTAAATAAAAAAAATCTTTTTTTTTTTTCTTTCTTTTTATATCTTGTAATATGAACTATTATTCTATTTTCTGTGATTTGATCTTGGGTAAATATTGTCGCGTTCATAGGATTAACCATGTTAGCGTAGTGCGGCTCATGCGTGTTCGATTATTGTGCGGCGTGGATCTCGATAGCTTTAGCAGCTGGTTGGTTAGTTATAATGAGATATCTGCAAGCATCAGCGTAACGCCTAAAACTGTAAAGGTCCATGCAGTACGTAAATGACCCTACGCATTTATCATCCTCATCGATCCTATTGTCCAACGGCAACACACACGAATAAACTAAACAATACACTGCTTGATCTTTCCTTATAAATCTTTTTCTAATACTTTTAAAATGTTTATAATTTATTGATGATCGATCTGAGACATGTCATTGGCCCAATTTGCAATTTAGCATACGCGTTGGAGTGGCCACTTTGACACTAAGTTATAACTTTTCTGAAATCCTGTGATTTTTTTCCATGAGCACTGGGCCAACAAATATTATCTATCTAAGTCTACACTAGGTTTGTTTATCATATAAAATTTTTCTGAATTTTAAACTTTTATCAGCTTGTAAAGTTTAAATTTTATTTCAAGTTCAATGGTCTTCGAAATAGTTGTTGAGTTTTAAATTAAAAGTTTTTGAGACACACACTTCAATGTCTATTGCGCATACTTCAGTGTCTATTGCGTCTCTATGAGTTCAAAATGGAAATTTAAACAGCTTTTTTTTTCTGCCGTTCACAATTGCGAAAGTTCCAATTCCATTAGTCGTTCTGATATATAGTTGAATGCAATAAATTTCCTCTAAAATTGAGCCGACACTTCAGCGTCACATTACTGAACAGCCTGTGTTGTATGCTGAAAGCTAAAATCAGGTCCTAGCCAGATCTCTTTTTTCAACACAAAGTAAGGTGGTAAGACATATTATACTGTGGATAATTATCACAACTTCGTTTTGTTTCACGGCTACGGAACGTTTTTAAAATTACAGAATGAGAGGTAAAAAAAGAATTCAGCCCTGTGTTTACAGCAAGCATTTCGATTAGATGGATTGGTTATAAAAACGTTTGACTTCTTAAATCCAAGTCATAAGTGTACTTGGACTCCAAAAACTTTATATAACTCGAGTTTCTCCAATATATACACCGGTGCCATTGAAAACGCTTTTATCACCGACACACCATCGCCAACTCCTCCGAAAATTGACGCGCTGGCTACATACTAAACTTTAATAGCCAAAACGATAAAGAACAATCCAAAGAAATAAACTAATAACGGGGAGGTTGACGTTAATATAGGAGAGCTAATGTACATTCTTAAAATGTATAACCTGTTGTTTCTTTGTGTATAAACATTGACTTGAAATCGATCTAAACCGTCAGCAAAAGCGGGTGATATATCGCTTAAATGCAACAAGGTAAGTATCTTGAAAAAAAAAAAAAAATTATGCTAAACTACTGCCTGCTGTGTTTTAAAATCAAATTGTATAATTAAACTTGCACTGTGGAATACTTTTAAAACCATTTCCTATCTGCAAATCTTATTTATCAAAAAAACCCAGTCGCATAAGCGCGGTTACGGACAATCGTTAACTGCAGTTCTATGACTGTCAATAATTATAATATATATTTGTGGGATCAATAATGATCCATCTTGAACAAATGACTTGCAAATATCATTGATGTATTTATACTATGATTCAAAAATATCACAAGCCCACATGCTGCAGTAGATCATGTTACTTTGTGAGTTTAATTTATCATCGATCCAAATAAAATACACCTTTTTTTTTTATCTCTTCTTTATTATTATTTACTTAACCACCATTACACCATAAATATCAGCAGCAACAATATTCTATAAACCTCTCGAATGATCACGTTAATATTGTGGACACCGTCGATCGGTTTAACGATCAATCAGGCACGAAAGTTGGAAAGCTTCATAGCCCGAATACTACCGACATCAGATTTTAAAACCAGTCATTACTTTTAATATCGTGATGAAACTAAAAAATAAAGATAAACATATAAAAAATTTACTTATTTATACCCCTGAAAATAATAATAATAAAACCCAAATGGGTTATGGTGGTAGCATCGGCTTTTTTATTTTATTTTATTTTTTTTTATTTTTAAATCGAGTGGCCGATTGACCGATCGATCGTCATCATACAACTAAGTTTTTTCTAGTTGCAAATTTTTTTAATATTTCAACCCATATTTGGGCCATATGGATGGACCAAATTATCCCTGGTTACCCATGGCCTTATTATATATATAATTTTTTTGATGCTAGTTAAAATGTGCTATTTTTAGGATTGAGGTTTTTCCATGGAAGAATTAATAAAAAGTTTCTTATAAGAAATAAAGTTTTTAAGAGCGCAGGGTGTTATAATACCATGGGTGCACTTACCCTTGTAAATTTTATTTATTTTTTAACCCATAACGAACCTTGCAATCATGATCATAATCCAGGGGAAGACAGTGTCGTGGTTTATGCATGGAAGCATTCCTTATTTCTCCTAATCATTACCCCATTTTCTACACTTCATGGAAAAGACCAGCTACATAAACAACACCCGCCAGCTTTTTTTTTGTACGGTACGGTCAAAACTAAATACATCCACATCCTAGAAAAGACTTGAGGGTTTATCACCAATATGTCTATAGAATGAATCTACAGCCACCGATCGCGATATTTGAATCACCAACCGTCCAGGACTTAGTGGGATGGCTCAGCCCTAGCTGCCTATTCTATTGCGGATGGCTCTCGCCTATAAGCCACCTGAAGATCATGTCTCAAAAGCATTATAACATTACACAATTAGATTGACTAAATTAATTAAAAATTTTGTTTGAACCTTTTGTGGGTTAAGACAGTTAAATAATTGTGGTAGCCAGATCAACTATGGCGGCGTGCTAGACTAGGTCCCAGGAACGCAAAAGCTTATGGAACATTTACCATATACCGTTTAAGTTTCAGCGATCTGACATTTTTCCATGGCGTATATACCTTGGGACTTGTAGATAAAAAAAGCCAATAAAGTACGGTCTCATTTAAATTTTGTTTGGAAGGTTCCAGCTGAAATGCCCAATTAGAAGCGGTAGTATATAAATCAAACAATCAAGTAGTATTACTAAGCTCCCAACAATTGCCATGTGTGCCTTGGTATGCACACATGCATAGCTAAAGCTTTAAGTTAATTGCAAAATTTCATCTCCTTGAATTTTTATAAAAGTATTGAAACCGTTTAGTGACTTAATTTATACAGACATACCTTGAGTTACTACAGATACCATATGAAAACTTACACTACTTTACAACAATCAGAGTAAGTTGAATAATTAATCAACTACGAAAATTCTTAAGGGATCAACCAGATCGTACCTTGCGTGCTCATAGTATCATGGTGTCTCACAGGGAACTTAATGATGATCCAATGCTATATAACTTTTCAAGCTTATTGATTGGGTTGCTGGAGGGGGCGCGGGGCAAGACCTTTATTTTATGCATAGATGTACACGTCGATGACCGAATTACTATAAGGTGAGTTACAGGTGTCCTGTACTAACTTATATTTAAATGCTTAGCACAGTGTTTGCTGGTATGCGCATTGGCTTTGCGCTACATGTTGCTGCGGGATGAGTTTCATTCCAGCAATACCAAAAAAAAATTATGAGTTCAAAAAATTAAAGTACAATGATGCATATATCACAGGCTCGATTCGACACACGTCCCCGTAACCTCAAATTTTGAACTGGTTAAGCAATTGTAAATTATATTATTGATCGATAAATAAATCAAACAAGGCGACTCTTTTGTTTTGTTTTTAGTATCAAATCCCTAGGTATAACTTTCTTCATCCTCAAACAAGCTCCAAAAACCGGCGAAAAAAAAAAAAAAAAACTTTGATAAAAGTGCATTTTACTTGTTTACACAAGAACAACGAAAAAAATAAATAAATAAATAAAAAATAAGCCCTATGATTTGGTGACGAATCGGAATTTATTTTGGAATCCCCCGCTGCTGGGTTAAAACTATTTCAGAGACTTTGGTGACTAACTAAGCTAAATTTGTAGTTGACCTGTTCCATAGCACATTCTCCACCCACGGTACTAAAAATAAAAAATAAAAATAAAAAATAAAAAATACAAACGTAACCACAATACCAAAACATTATCCGTAAAATGGTGAATCAGTGTTAAACTTTATTATAAAAAGGAGGTTGCTGCATGCAATATTCATCATCATGAAAAACAACAACCACAGCCAAGCTGAGAAGTTGATCACTTATAACTAATCAACAGATCGAACCGGTCCCTTATTTATTTATAATTAACCTGTCTAGTACCATGAGCATATGCAATATATAAGAACGATCAACAAAGTAGGCAAAAATCTAATACATCAAAAAACTTGTCAAGTGTCGTTGAAAAAAACCTGCTGTGAGAATACGTGATTCACATATTGCTTATTTATTCTTATCCGAATATGAACAAAACTCAAAAGTATTTTTTATTTTTCATTTTTTCTTCCTTTCTTGGTTGAAGACGGAGTTTTTGAACTGTGTAATTATGTATTTAGGGCCTCATTCCGGAATGGTGCTGCTACTAGAGGCCGAAACGGTGCAGCCAACTGTAGAGAAGAAGGAGGGGTTCATTGAAACTATAGCAGCGTAAGTGATAAAGTGTTAAAAAAAAAAAAAGGCGTTAGAAGTCTTTTTAAAGTTTTTTTTTGAGCCGCGTTTCTCCTAACAACTTGTGAAATTGAAAATTGGAAAAGAAAAAAAAGAAAAAAAACTTTCTTCAGAAGTTTGCTTTTCCCAAGACATGATAAAAATTCACTTTTTCTTAAACTAGTGCAAACCAAGCATTTAAATTTGCAGAGTTCCTTTATACGTTTTTTTGATTTTCTTAGTTTTATTAAAAAGAAAGCATTTGTAAATAAGTAAGGCCTTAAAAGGTTTTAGAACGTGAGAATGGAAAAAGAAAAAGAGTTACAATATAAAACAGGAACGATCTTTTTTTCTTAAAAAAAAAAAAAAAAT
>JAJLUN010000229.1:0-24534 GCA_030564365.1 Blastobotrys arbuscula | reverse complement strand
AAAGAACCATTGTTCTATCCAAAAGGAGGATTCAAAGAGACCATAGTAATTAATGTAGTTAGCCAAAAGAAGTTAGACTGATTTTGATAGTTTTGGTGATTGAATACGGAGTTTGGTTTGAGGTTGACATAAAACTGGATTGAGGTCGGATCGGACTTAGATCCGATCGGAGTTCCGGTGAGCATGGAGAGTGCTCACAACAGCACTGCGTTAAATAGAGCCAACGCTTTAACCCGACCCCACTTTTGCATTTTCATGGATTAGGTATACTATAGTTGATTTCATTCGGTATTTAATTTCTTTCCCGAACTATCTTTTTTTTTTTTAAAAATTTTTTTTTTTTTTTCACTTCCCCAAGATTCAATTAATCTCGAGATTTTCTTACTAAATTCTTTTTTGTTTTTTTTTTTTTTTAATTCCAACGGTGTATAGATAGACCAAATGTCAGACTTACTAGATGATTCACCAAACAAAACCTTCGCCGATTTAATGGCTATTAAAGCACTACCAACTCCAGTATCCCAGAAACATTTAGAGTCGACTTGTCAATATTTTCAAAGTACCACTCGTCCATTCAGACCGTTGGTAGCACCAGGGGTATTTGGTGGGCACGTGTTAGCTCAAAGTGCTGTAGCAGGTGCAAAGACTGTAGGGAAAAAATACATTTTACACAACATTCATGGGTATTTCATCTTACCAGGGATTCAAGATTTACCATTCGTTTATCAAGTTGAAAGTATTAGGAACGGTAGATCTTTTTCTGTTCGACAGATTCGAGTTTATCAACCAGATCCAGAAAAAATCGATATAAACGAGTTTGATTTCAATAGCAAGTACTTGTGTTTTATGTGTATTTGCTCATATAAAGAGCCAGAAGTTGGGCTATTAAACCATCAACGAAATTTAGACCCAAAATTGACACTTCAAAGTTTAGAAGAAAGTATTTATAGACTACCGTTGGCACCGGATGTTGATATTCCAACATGGGAGGATTGGGCTTCTGATCCAGAAAACTCTTATGTTCAAGAAGTCCATCCGATCGAAGTCCGAAAAATGAGAATGGAGGAGTATAATAAGCATATCGAGAAAGTGGCAGATAGACGACAAGTCCATTTTTTGAAATCTCATGATAGGTTACCAAATGATTTCAATTTGCATATCGCTGGGTTATTGTACGCATCAGATAGAAACTCTTTATTTACCGTTGTCAATTTACAAGATGAGAATGGTAGTGTTATTAATAGAATTGCATCAATTGACCATGCGTTTGTTATGCATGATTTGGACACTAGAATTGATGATGGCTGGTTGACTATGGAAACTTTTTCTGACAGATCTGTTGATGGTAGAGGATTATACAATGGCCGAATTTATAACAAAGATCATAAACTTGTTTGCTCGTTCATGCAAGATGGGTTGATTAGAATGTTTCCAGAAAATGACGTTCCAGAAGAGGCTAGCTGGAAACCAAATAGCAAAATTTAGAAGATACAGATATTTTGTCGAAAAATTTAAATATTAAATGTTTCATCAGCATTTAAAGCATATTTGCATAATATTTAACTTAACTGATTTTTTTCTTTATCCGTAAGAGTCTTTTTTATTTTATATATATATATATTTTTTTTTTATCTAGATGTGCGTCGCAGCAGAATTTTCTAATCAATGCTTGAACTTATTTAAGCTTTCTGCGCCAGACAGCTGTACTATCACTCCCGATCAATGCTGGAAAATTTTTTTTTTTTTTTTTTGAAATTTTTTTCCAACTTTTTTTTTTTTTTTTTTTTTTTAAAACCAAACAGCGTTCATACTATACATAAAAAATGAGTGAAGAAAACAAACAACCAGTAGTTGGCGAAGAAACCCACGATGATATTTTAAAACAGGTCGAGTTCTACTTTTCAGACCAAAACTTACCAAAAGATAAATTTCTATACACAGCAACCTTACAAAACGATGGTTGGGTCCCAATTGCAACCATTGCTCAGTTCAAACGAATGAGAGGGTTCCGGCCGGTTGAAGAAGTTGTCAAGGCTTTAAAGAAAAGTCCTGAACTATTAGAAGTTTCGGAAGATGATGAAAACGTTCGGCGGAAAATTCCGTTGGTTGAACCAAAGAGAGAGGATAGACAGAATGCTTTCCAACGATCTATTTATGCTAAGGGTTTCCCAGATGAAACTGATACTTTACAAGTTGAATTAGAAAACTACTTTGTAGAATTCGGTCCAACTAAGGAAGTTCGAATGCGACGAACCGAAGATAAGACGTTCAAGAACTCTGTCTTTGTTGAATTTGCTAACATGGAAGATGCTGAAAAATTCTTGGCTGCTGATCCAAAGCCAAAATGGGGTGAAACTGAATTATTAACCATGTCCAAGAAAGCCTATGTTGATATGAAGGCCGCCGAACATGGCTTCACTCAAAATGCTAATGGTAAACGGAAACGATTCAACGCTTTCCGAGATGGTAAAGGTGGTAATGATTTCAAGAAACGAGGTAAATTTAACAACCGGAACAATAATCGAAACAAAAATGAAAACAAAGATGATAAGCCAGTAGAGGAATCAAAGACTGAAGAAAAGAAGGATGAGCCAAAGGCTGAAGAAAAGAAAGAACAGCCAAACGCTGAAGAAAAAAAGGAAGAATCAAAGGTTGAAGAAAAGAAGGAAGAATCAAAGGCTGAAGAAAAGAAAGAAGAATCTAAGGCTGAAGAAACCAAAGCTGAATAAATAACGGAAAAAATCAAACTTATTTAATGATAGTTCGCTTTTAATGACTTATTAACATTTTGTATAAATACTGATCTTTAATCTATTTTAATTTTTTTTTTTTTTTTTTTATTTTGTGCAGTGCATATGAAAAGGTCTGGCAGCGCAAAGTTCACACGCGCAACACCGTCTTAAATTTAACCTTAGTTAATTTCAAGTATAAGTTTTGTAGATGGGATTTGACGCGTTTGTTCCGCGCTAAGTCTTTTTAAATTACTCTCTCCCTAATTGAGTTTTTTTTTTTTTTTTTTTTTTTTTTTTTTTTTTTTTTTTTTTTTTTTTTTAAATTTTTTTTTTTTTTTTTTTTTTAAACAAAACTAAGTCGACGCGTTTGATAAACGATGACTACAGAACAGCTAATTCAGAATTTTGGCTCGACCGCAAACGATGAAGATTTTCAAAGAGAATGTCAAATTCTAATGAAACAGTTTTCATTATCAGCTCAGGAGCTTTATTGGAAATGGGAATCATATGTATTGAGCACGGGGAATAACACACTCAAACCGTCAATATCAGAGATGAGAAGACTTCAAGAATATATAATGTCACTATTAGAGAAAGAAAATCACCGACAAGTGAAAAAACCAAGACTATCAATGAACCCTGGATCAGCTAGAAAGAATGCAATAGCTAACAGTCCTGAAGCATTCTTAGATGGCATGTTATCAACCCCAGGGTCGTTGAAAAGAAAAAATAATCATCAAACACCTTCTCGTGTTAGTGAACTCAGGAGTGAGCCAGATTCAAGTCCTACTAAAACTCCAATCCCATTAAAACTGGCTGACAGCAATCATCTAAATACATCGCCGACTAAAGAAACTCCATTTAAACTGCGAAAAGATGCTGGAAAAATTATAGAAACATTAAATGAAGATATCTCCAAAGTAGTACATCGAGATTCAATTCCGAAAGAGAATGTCTCATTGCAACTAAATGTTGATTTGAAAAAGTTTAGTTATCGGACGATGCGAATGAAACTTACAGAAGTAGCAGAGTACTTTGATGACAGAATCGAGGCAATGATTGAAAAGATTTTGGATTATACAGAAGTTTTGGAAGATAATATAGGTAACCCAGCCGCCATGTCACAATCAGATATTGTAGCCGTTGGTAGAGTCATTGCAGATTCTGTGGATAAATTGAACGCCAGTTCCATGTTATTTGAAACATGTAGAAGAGTTGGTGCAGGGATGCAAACCAGGTTAGATGTGTCCAAAATAGATTCATACTCTTTTTATCCAGGACAAATTGTAGCATTGAAAGGACAAAATAGTGACGGTACAGCTTTTACTGTATCAGAGGTAATGGAACCACCAATACCAATGGTATCAGCAGCAACAAATAAAACCGAGATCAATGAAATTATAAACCGACAAACCGAATCAGCAAGTTTAATTATAGCAGCTGGACCATATACTACAACGGACAATTTATTATTTGAACCACTCAAAACATTAATTGATGAAATCAATAATACTAAACCAGATGTAGTTATTTTTATTGGTCCATTGCTAGACATTACACATCCAATGATTCAAAATGGAGAATTTGAACTGCCCGAATCTACCAACGGTACATCAGACGATTTTTTCAGTCAAGTGCTATCACCGAAACTAAACCAAATTTCAATGGATATTACAGTTATTATTATCCCAAATGTCAAGGATGTTGCATCAAACCATGCTGCATTCCCGCAATCAGCATTAGATCGAAAAGCACTGCAACTAAACAAAAACTTCAAGTGTTTATCTAACCCTGCTACATTCTCATTAAATGAAGTTGTCTTTGCAGCTAGTTCGGTCGATTCAATCCGAGATTTGGCTGCTACAATGCTACAAAAAAATCCTCAACATCGAGGGCTATATGGTGCAATTAATCATATGCTATCTTCAAGATCAATCTATCCAGTATTTCCTGCTCCTCAAAAGCTGGATGATAATAACGTTGAACTAAGTGGTGGGCAATTGGATATCCCATTTATGGGGTTGGCAGATATTACCAACACCATGCCAGATGTATTGATAACACCCTCACTGATGAAACCCCTAGCTGAGATCACCCAAAATGTAGTCGTGGTTAACCCTGGTTTACTGAGTAAAAAAACTGGTGGTGGTACATATGCTACAATGAGTATTAAACCTCCTTCGCAACCAGAAAATGATGATAACGAAACAGTTAATCATGAAATTTGGAATAGAGCTCGAGTTGATATAAAAAAATTGTAATAAAATTCGATCTTTTTACTCTATATATATAGGCTGTGTGTTTTATTCCAATGCCTGCTTTAAATCCGCAATCAAATCATCGGCGTCTTCACATCCAATAGATAATCTTAACATTCTATCTGATCCTTCTGGGTCGACCAGTAATCTCCACTCGATCAAGCTTTCCACTCCACCCAATGAAGCAGCGTGGTGAAATAATGACAAGTTGGATGGTAAATTTTTGGCGCTTTCTCTATCAATAACTTCAATACAAAAGACGGGTCCACCTCCCAATGGCATCTGATCGTTTAACCAAGGCTCATTTTGGAAACTGCAATGATAAATCTTATCCAATTTTGATAGGTTTGTTTTGTTATCGTTCAAAAACTTGACGATTTTGGCGACGTTGCTCAATTGAGTTTTAATTCGCATATCAAACGTTCTCAAAGACCGTAATAATAGCCACGCTTCCATGCTACCAGAGATGCTTCCCATTAATAGGCGATCCTCTAGTAATTGATGCTTAATTTTAGCATTTTTGGTTGCCAATACACCAGCTAGTAAGTCACTATGACCTCCTAGATACTTAGTAGCTGAATGCATTACCATGTCAGCACCAAACTCAAAAGGATTTTGTGCCGGTGGTGGCGCAAAAGTCGAATCAACAATAAGGAATGCTCCATTTTCATGAGCTAATTTAGCATAATACAAAATATCATGTGCAGTACCGTAAGGATTAACAGGAGTTTCCAAATGAATCACGTCTCTTTTTTTTATTTTGGATGAAATATCACAGTCCAATGAAAAGGTTTGTACACCATAATTACGTTCTAAAATCTTTAGAATTCCAATACAACCAGAATAAACCTGACCGGTGAAAACTTGTTTTGGATTATAGTACAACATTGCGGCATGGAATGCACTCAACCCTGATCCAAACAATACGCATTCGCCCTTCAATATTTTACCCAATACCTCTTCCACTCTTGCTACAATAGGAGTCCCAACTCGAGAATAACACTGAGCGGGTCCGTCCTCAATTTCACTAATACCGACCCTAGCCTCCAAAGCGTTTGGGCTGTTCTCGTATCCGAAAGTAGTGGACATGCTAATTGGTGGTACCACGTCGTTTTCCCTAGCCAACTTGTCGTCAGCGTGGATTGCTAATGAAGAGATTTTATAGTCAGTCATCTTATTTTTTTTCTTTTTTCTAATACAGTTGTTTTTGGAGTTTTATTTAGTTAAAGTGATTTTTTTGAAATCCTTCCAGGATCGTCGACCTTTTTTATACTATTATTTAAACCCCCCCCCCCCAACATTATTCTCCAAAATGCAAGACCAAGCGAGTCAACGTCAACCGGAGCTTTAGGCAGCTTTGAAGGGTTTAGATTTGGTGCGTAGTTCTTTTTTATGGTCATAGGTCCGTTTGTTTTTCTTTTCTTGTTGTAGCATTTGTTTCCGCATTGTTCTACAAGCAACGGGGAAACAGCGTGAGGCTCAAGTATGTTAGATGCCAATCTTAGGTGACGGGTTGGGCCCTCGGTGGATTTATAATTGTTACGGAGAGCTCGCATGATACTTACAAAACTACGAAATGCGTAGAAATCTGCAGTTTCCTATTAGAAAATTTTCTTTTTTATTTCAGAGGGATTTGTAAATAATATAATTATTGATTCTTTTTCTCTTGAGACGTCTTTGGGCCAGCCAACCCCTCAGCAATTTGTTCTTCCAATTGCGCCTTAGTAACTGATGCCCATTCTTGCTCTGCTGGATTTTGTACATGATTATCATCTGCGTCAACTTTTCGTGCTACCAAGTAACTTTTTCGAACTTGATAAACATTTCGCTCATCTTGTAAAGTTTCTGGAGTTTCAACACTATTAGACAACAATTCGATAGCCTTTGAGGCAAATAAATACAAATTTTCAGATACTAATACGATCAAAAACAACCCCCATAATGAAGTTGAAACGATTGATACAGGCTTTTCGTTCTCCAATTCATCGAATGGTTGTTTGCCAAACATTGCAATGATACTAGCACAGGTTAAACTACCAAACCATGAAAGGAATTTCAAAAAGTGAATCCATGGACCCATATTCTCTGCTCTCCTTGGAATTGGGCGTCTGGTATCTAGACAAATTTTAGCAACATCACCTCGAATTTGAACAAAATTGTTGATGACAGATGGAATTGGTGATAAAGCCCATACTGGGCCGAATAAAATAGTATACCCAAATTGAACAACCATTTGACGATAATCTTCATGAACATCGTAGTCTGGCTTTTCAGATTGTTCACGAACTTGAGTTAAAAACTTAGCTTCATCTGGATGATCACTATAATGTATTTCACCATACTTGATTCGCTTGGCTCGCTGAGACAATTTTTGAGTGATGTATGGCACAATGGTTTCCAACGCAAATGAGATAACTTGATTAGTACCGACAAAATAAATAACTTGTTGTTGCAGTCTTTGGCCATTAATCTGGAAAGATGTAACAGTTGCAACTTTAGAGGCAGTATAATAATCAACGTGACCTCGAATTGCTTCCAAGTATTGGGCAATTAAATGGCCAAATGGTAAATAAATATACGCAGTCCATAGCAAGGGCATAAATGATGTCAAGAAGGTAAAAACAAATTGCTTGGCAGTAAATGAAAATTCATAAGATTCATGAGTCTCGTGATTTTCCATTTTGTTGAAACTGCTAGCAATTTTTGTATAAATTAAACCAAATATCGGGATACAAACAACTAATAACCCTGTTGGAACAAATCCGCCAAACTGCTTCAATGGACCATCATATAATTGAGTTAAAAAGATTTCCAAATTGAACACCATCATTTGGAAGATCACCAAACATATTCCGCCAATTAACGCAATAGGCAAAAAACTCAATTTTATCATCGATCGTTTCTTGTTAGAATAATAAGGTTGCTCTTCATCAGTAACGCTATCTTTAATAACTTTTTCACCTTGAAATTCCATTCTTTTCTGTGCTACCCACGAGCTATTCTTAACACCCCATTTGATTGCTAATTGTTTTTGTTTTCGTTTCCATGATTCGATAAAAGATACACCCCATAAACAATTAAAAACTGCAAAAGCAATTGAGTATTCTCCTAATACAAAATGTGTTACAAATCCTGCTGCGGCAGGAATAATAGACCACCAGAAATAATGTCTCAAGAAGGCAAAATACATACCAACCCGATCGCCAAATTGGCGTCGTAAAGTATCAATATCTTGCTCATCAATCATCCATTTCGTAGACCATCTTTTAAACAAGGCCTTGTTAACAGAAGCATCGTGTACTGGGAACACCGCTTGAACAAATTCCCAATCGCCTTGACCTGGTGTAACTTTGGCAGCATTGATGCCAGTGATAATGTCATACACCAATCTCAATCTTTCAGCTGGCGACAAGTCTTCGTTATTGTGGTCGTATGGGTGATCTGCTGGATTGGTGTTTCTTACCCCGAATAGCCAGTCTTTAGTTCGGGATTTTTCAATTTCTTGTCTCAATCGATTGCTGCTACATTTAGCAAGTACTAATAAAGTACCTGGATTACCTTGTCGAACTTGGACATAAACGCCATTTCGAATCAATTGCATTGCCAATTTTTCGACATTTTCCCGATCATTTTTGTTACGTAAAGTTACAACTAACGCGTAATCAGGATGTAATTCGTGTAAATCGGCGCCACTAACTTTAGCAACGCCGTCTTCATAAATAGTTTGGACGTCGTTCTTGGTTTCATGGGAAACTTCTTTTTCTGCTTGGTCGTAGTATGGTTTAGCCTCACCTGTTTTTTCAGGTAAAGAAGGTCGTGCTTCTGGTTCAGCCATTGTGATGGGGGATGTAAAAAAATGAGAGAGGGAAAACGTGGTGTTAGCAACATATAAATAAACAAAGCATTATTTAACCTGCTAGGGTTAAAAGGGTTTTGAAACCGCAAGATTCGGTTCTGAGGCGCAAGTTACGGGCCCTTTCATCGGAATATCCCATAGGCCGGCCTGCGGAGGGGCGCAGCGCACACTAACACTGTTTAAGCGTAATGCCATTACACCAGTTAACTGTGATGAAATATCATAGTGCGTTGGCCCTTTAAATTTATAGCGCGCATTAAAAAAGATCCAAAAAGGGAGATTTCATACTGATCGATCTCTAAACTCTAAGCCGCATTATGTCTGAGAGCACTTAGTTGGTGTTCTAGAAAATATGGCAATTATTTTTGAAAGGGCCCTTGAATAATTTTTATCAACACTGGTTTGTTTCATTAATTTTTAAGCATCGATGTCTCAGCCGATGTTTACGCAACAAACACAAGAAGAAAATCATGATGAAAGTGTTCTGACTGTTAATATGCATGGAAAATGTCTGGGATTGAGTTATGTAAACTTGATAGAGCGAAGGTTAGTGGTATTTGAGGTTATCAAATTAGTTGTATTAAGAATGATGCTACGCAGCCATAAAAGAAATATTATCCATGAATATAGAGTGAATAAAGTATTGGTGCCGACTGGGCTAGTTAGATACCGAAGTGTTGACAGAAGTTGAAGAAGGATGCTGAAAACCTGATATATCAAGTTACGCAGCGTCCTAGTCATGAATTTAGTAAAGAGTCAGAAAAAAAACTGATTAATGAAGCCTTTAACCGATACCAATGAAATAACCTAAAGTTATAAATTGATCGAAAAGTTAATGCGCAACATATCAAAAAAATTCAAAGAATTTTAATAAAAGCTAAAGATATTTTCACAATCCTAGGAAATATGACTGTAGGAAGAGCTTCGTTAAATGGCTGGAAAAATATATTTAGTTTTTTACCTGCTGTTAATGAACTTCGATTAGAAGATGCGATCGAAATGGATGAAATTACTAGGGATAGTGTAGCCGGGTCACACTATTTGATACAAGGGGTAACTGATTTTTCACACTTTGAGTTGGATAAAAGAGATCATGGCCCAAATGGACGAAGAACTGGGCAATTTGTTCGGTATGATTGTTGACCGGGGAATTGAAATTGCACAATTAGTTCAACAATAATTATTATAATACGCTAAGTTACTTCAAGATTTAGGGAGAAAGCGTTCAAAATCAGGTTGATGTTGTTTTTTGGGCACACGCCGCTCTGGCATATAATTATGTGAAACCGGGGTTGACTGATAATATCTATGGATTGGATATCAGGAACGGGCGGCATCCTCTACATGAATTAGGATCATCATTCATGCCAAATGATATATTGGCGAGTGGCACTCGCCCAATTACTATGATGACAAGTGCAAACTTTTCGGTTAAATCTGTTTATCTAACCCAAGTTGCATTAATAGTGTTGATGGCTCAAACAGGTAGCTTCATACCCGCCGATTATGCCAATATTGGGGTTTGTGATAAGATTCTTACTCGAGTAATGACTGACGAATCAGTTTCTAAATATCAATCTGCATTTATGATCGATTTACAACGGATTTCAGTGGTTTTTAGAACAGTGACCAATAGCAGTTTAATAGCTATTGATGATTTTGAAAAGGATACAAATGGTTTTGATGGTGCGGCGCTATTTGGTGCAATATTCAGGTATTTTCTTTCATTGCCACGATACTCTAAAGTGTTTGTGTCCACTCATTTCCACGAACTATTTGAACAGGCAAGCCCCTGGCCAGAGAGTTTTTGAACCTGGGTACATCTAATTTGCTAAAGATGAGCAGTTTATCGAAACAACCAAAATATTATAGGGGTTTTTAAATATATATACAACTAAAAGAAAAAAGAAACACTGGAAATAATTAAATTAAATACATATTTTCTAATTTGAGAACCGAACAGACCTTGTAATGTTCTTCTTGATACCAGTAGTTTCACCACCATATGCAGAAGCAGGTTGTTTATATACACTTCTAGTACTTGATAATTTTTTCTTAGCCTTTTCATATCTCAATTTCTTTTTAACTCTGCCGTTTCTGTTGTCCTTGGATCTCTTTGGAGTCAAACCCTTATTCTTCGAGATTTGGAAATTTAATGCACGTTTACCTGAATCATCCAACTGTTCAGACCCTTGTAATTCTTGTAATTTTCCTTCTTTAGCAGCTTTCAATGCTAGTTCATGGCCTTCTCGTTTACCTTGTTTCTTTCGTTGTGATTTAGAAACAACTTGATTATAATAGTCATTATCGTCATCATATGCCCCATTGACTGGTGTATCATCTTCATCAGAATCAAAATTCTCAGCCAAATCATTACCAGACTTCTGACCACGTTTCTTGGCTTCTTCCATAAGTCTCTTTTGTCGTTCGTAATGTCGTTCTTGGTACGGCAAATCGTCATCCCCCCCGTTATATGTGTCTTGTTTCTTGGATTGTTGATCGATTTTAGAAGTGTAAAACCTAATACTCTTTTTATGAGCGTTTTTATCTTCTTGGTCAACATCTTCAGCGTCAGCTTCGGTAAAATCGTTGGCCCGATTTCTCTTGGTCTTTTTAGATTTCTTGGATTTCTTGAGAAGTGGAACGGCAAATTCATCATCATCACTTTCTTCTTCAGCAGCATTCTCATCTTCAGATTCCGATTCTTGAACAATTTCAGATGCGGATTCATAATCACTTGAGTCAGACTCTGGTTCTTGTTGTTCAATCTTTCTCTTTTTGGAAGGCTGTTCAATTTCAAATTCTGCTTTATCATCTTCACCTTCACTCTCTTCATCACCGTCTTCCAATTCAGATGCTTGTCGCCAAACTTCTCTAGCTTTAACAATCCCTTCAATAACTGGATGATCTTTTAAACTGGCTTTTTTACCATTTTGAACCCCATTCACGAATAATGCAAAATATGCATGTATCGTCCCTAAATATGAGCTCAAGGCAGTAAACCGAACTTTACCAACCACGCTTCCATCTTTATTCTCTTCCAAATCTTCCAACTTCCCATTTAAGGTATATAGCTCTTGTGCTAGAGGTAAAAATTCTGGGTATTGCAATTTCAACATATTCAGCCGTTCTGAATCATCCATTTGACTAGGATCTTGATCTGGTAAATTTGTTGGTTCATTGGAGTCTACTACTTTAGCGCCGCTTTTTCCATCTTTCCAATCTTCTAAATCATCTTCGTCATAATAATCCTCGTCTGCCATTTCAGTTAAATGCTTTTTCTGTAACCTACGGGCTTCTTCTTCTTCGAATCTTGCACTTTCTTCATCATCGATATCATCTGCACCATAGTAATTAGCTCGTTGATTCCCCCATGACTCGACATCATCCTTATTATTAGGATTATAAACATCATCATACTCCATTTCCTCTTCATCCTCAGCACCATCAGATAGCCCCATCACTTCCTCATCACTAAGTTCGTATTCATCTTCTTTAGATGGCCGATTTCTCCTACTCATTCCTGCTTGTTCTAATAAAATCTCATCTTGGTTTCTATCAAACTCGTCAATTTCCTCCACTTCAGGATCACTCCATTCTTCGTTATTACGTGCCATTTTTAGACGTAGCGGTTGAATAAATTTATTCGAGATTACAAAAAAAGGCTAGAGTTACAAAAAAAAAAAAAAAAAATTTAACACAAAAATTTTTTTCTTGATAAATAGAGGATATCGGTGGGAGCGCGCTATAGAGTTAAAAATCCTAACGGTGCGGCTGACATGTTGTTCGTGTACTCAAAGATATCTGCAACAGCCGCGACGAAACAATAAAAGCCGGAGCATCACTTCGAGATGTAATTGAAAAACATGTATTAAATATTCAAAACAGGTACTAAATAATAAATATAAATAAAAGTTAAATAATGAGACATCATTTCTAGATGATTAATAAGAGTCTAAGCTTGTGGTTGTTGGTCCTTCATGTTCTCTAACGCGCTATCGTTTGTATCCTGACGCCAACTGCAGATTGTGCATTTTAGAATTTTGCCCCATGATATTGGAATTAATGGAATGAAGCAAAATGTAAAGAACTTCCGTTCTTTTTTCGCTTCTACTGATGTATTATGGCTGTTTATCTGTTAGTTAATATTTTTCTTGTAAGTACTTACCAACGAGGGCAATAAAACTTCATACCTTCAAACCCTTTGACTTTACCTGGGTAGTCCCGAGCTCCAACTGTGAAAAAAAAGAACATCGCGTATTATAAATATTGGTTGTGGATTGACTTGATGTAGTTGTCAGGACGGTAACTTGTGGAGAGCAACCCCAAAATAAAGAAAATGTGTGGTGAGTAAAAAAACGATTCCGGGCAAAGGCCAGCTCAGCCACACTTTTTTATGCACTCGTTACAAGCCGGCTTAACCAGCTCCGTTTTAAAGTTTATTGGCCCTTGCATATGGTATTAGATCTAACAAGTTCTTATTGATCACATTTAATATATATCAGAATATATATATATATATTTTTTTTTTCTCGTCTAAAAATTCATTACTATACATATTATACATTATGACTTTAGCATAAAAGCTACAAAAGATTAAATAATTCTACAACACAATAGCGACCAAATCCGAGAATGAATATTGCTTGTTACACATTGGACATTTTCTCATTCGAGCATTTAATCGCTCTTGTGCACAATCGTTACACATAGTATGCCCACAACCTTTGATAACGGTATCTTTGAAATTTCGTTTACAAACTGAACATAAAGCCATGGTTCGCAATTCTTCCAAGTGCCCTTCAACACCAGCGCTACCACCAGAGAGTAATTTCTTGGTATCAGCTTGTCGTTTCAATTTTTCCATTTGAATTTCCATATCGCGTTTCTTCATTGCATCTCTTTGTAACTCCTCGTCACGAGTTCGTAATTCTGTATTATATTTATGGATTCTTATTTTGGCAGCTTTCAATTCATCATCTAACTGATCCATTTGCGTTTTCAATGCTCTAAATTCATCCTCTCTATTACGTCTAGATTGAATCTCTTTTTGCATTTGTTGTTGCAAATCATCAATTTGTGTACCACGTTTACGATCTTGTTCTCGCAATTGTGCCAAAGTATCTGTGGATTTTGTCAATTGCTGCTTAAGTTTATGAACTTCTTGATTGAGTTGTTCTTTTGCTCTCATTGCACTAAAATATTTCTCATCAGCCTTTGTTTTCTCAGCAGTTAGTTTTTTGGTCTTTCCTTCAATATCGACTGCATCAAAAATTTTGGAACTGGCTTTAGTATGTGCACTAGTAAACGCTTCTTCCATACCAGATAGTTCCTCCAATAAGCTTTGATTTTGTTTATTTGTTTCTGCCACAATTTGTTTCAATTTTTCAACGTCACTTTCTTCAACATTACTATAATCAACTTGATTCGGTTTCAATCTTTCAACCTCAAGTTCTAAAACTTTAACCCGTTCTTCCCGAATTCCCAACAATTTCTTCAACTCATCAATGCTCTTATAACGCTCTTTTTCTACGGCTTTTTTTTCGTTCAATTCTCCCAGAATTTGATCTCTAGTTTGACGAATTCTAGCCACGTCACCTTCTAGCTTTGTCTTTTCGCGTTCTAATGCTTCTCTTTCATGTTCATATTCTTTTTTGATATTTTCTCTAAATAATTCACCAGTTGATTTCAATTTCGTAATCTCTTGATCCGCTTTATCCAATTTATACCTCAGCCTCGACACTTGACTTGCCAAATCTTTTTCTTTGATTCTTAATGATTGAAACTCATCTGAATTTCGTAAATCTTCGGCAGGTATATTTTGCAACCTATAAATGTAGTCCTGGAGTCTACGTTTAAGTTGTACAATTTCATCATCTTGTTGTTGTAATTGCTGACGTTGTTTTTCATTAACAGCTTGTAGTTCTTCAAACCCAGTTTTCAGTGTCTCAATTTGTTCAGTATCCTGTATCTGGTTTTCATCTTCTTTTTTAGTATTATTATTTTCTTCTCTTGCCATAGTGGATGCTCGCAAAATTTTATTCAAACTATTGGAATCTTGACGATCTAATTTTTTAGAAGTAGTCAAGTATTGTTCATTTACTTCATCCAACCGCTTCAATAAATCATCTTTATCAAGCTTTAATTGATCATTTTCAGCTCTAATTTTATTCAGAGTCGATGTTAATTTACCCACTGATTCTTGTAAAGCTGGGTCTATTGACAGCTTTTTGAATACAGGTCCTAGTCGTTCTTTAATCATTGAATTTTTTCTTTCCAGAACATCGCCTAGATTGGACCCTCCAATCGCATTAAATAATAACGTCTGTGGCACTTCTTCTTCTCCAGATTCGCCATATTTTGGCACTATTTGATCGATTAATTGATCCCACCACGTATCCAATGAAGCAAAACTTGTCCTTAAAGATTCATTTTGTTTCTTAATTTGGTCAATTTCCGACTGTATTAGCTCACGCTCGCGTTTATATACTTGCATTTGACGCCAAATCGCTTCTTTTTGAAAGTCAAGTACATCATCTTGTGTCATTACGGGACTTTCATCATCTATATTTTGACGTTTAGTTGCGCGTTCGTTCGAATCGTCATTATTAGGTCGTTTCTTATCTTCCATCTTATCTCGTTTTAGTTCGCGATGAGCTCTATGTGGGAAGATTAAGGGACAAGAATTGATGTTAGTGATATAAAATTCGTGATGAATGGTGTGTCAAAAAAAAATTTAAAAAAAAAATATTCTAAATTTTTGTAGAGGTGAATAAATTTAGGTGGTTGGGAGAATCGTTGATACTTGATACAGTGCTGGTTTTGTCTGCAGAGCATCACGCTACTACTAAGAAAAAGTCATCTTCAGGTTCTACCAATCCTATGATCATAAGCTCTTGAAAGACTGAAAATAAAAAGTGGATTGAAGATTATTGATATCTTAAGGTAAATTTGTTAAGCCTATACTTGCTTAAAAATCCTTGTCAAATATGCCCTTTCGCTTTGCCACTATTAGAAGGTACCAAAGTGGTTGAGAAAACGTCAAGCCTGGCTCCGAGTATTTGAAACTCAATACTAGGGTGATTTTATCCCCACATCTGATGCAGTGGTGAGCCCCACGAACTGTTCTGGATAAATCTTCACATCCTTGAAGACACATTGGCATCAATGGGCTCGAAGTATTACTATAGAAATTGCAATCACTCGATTCGAGATCTGGTATGGATTTATTAATATTATTGATTTAGAAAAACTATCTGCATGTGTGTTAGATTAACATTACCTGCTCTAATATTGGGCCCTTGATTAGCAAAGTTGATCCATTTGAACTCGTCAAATAAACTTATATATTGTACTGTTTCTTAAAAGAATTGCATCCAACTAGATTATAAACAAGTCAAATCTTTTGGACTAACGAAATGCTCAAACTGACCTTATTCAGCTAATCAACCATAACTTGTTAACATTGGGTATATATTACCTTCAAATTTTATTCGTAGTGGTTTAATTTAATGATATCGGCGATCACTAAACACAAATCCAAACAGTTTAACGCGATGCTACCTGAGCACCATTGTCGAGTAGGTTTTGAACTCAAGAAAGAACACCAGTTACCATGCATTCAAGCTTACTCATGATGGTAAATCGGTCTAAACATCGGAAGGATTGCTGTTCCACGAATTGTTTAGCTAACCATGGCCAGCACTCAAGCATACCTCTTCAATATATCATTTCGGACCGTATGCTTACAGCGCTTGCCTGTCCTCGCAATGCGCGCGCGATTGTATAAAGTTTTTACCACAATAAGCTCTCTCTTTTTATCCTCAAGCGTCGTTTTCTGGCGTGCCCAATTACCCAATATGGAAGTACAACATTTAGGGGTTTTAGGTTTAGGGCACAACACAATAATAAGAAAAAATTTTCACCCACTCATTCACTCTCAAGCAGTAAATACAAGCGGGTGGGGACTCGCCCGGCGGGAGGTCCGACCTGGCCCTGTACGCACCGCATTCACACACACACACACCCACACCCACACACACACACCTTACCCAGTCTGGCAATTGGGTTCACCAAATATTCTCACCTTTCGAACTTTTGGACAGTCTACCAGTCTCTCAGCTCAACTTATCGACACCCTAACGACAACAAGATGGTCAATATTCCAAAGACTCGACGAACCTACTGCAAGGGTAAAGAATGCAAAAAGCACACCCAACACAAAGTACGTATTTTTATTTTGGTGATTTCATGTTACGGTTGATATGTGATGATAGTAATTTTGATGTTTGAAGATTTTGGGATTTCAGGTTTCGAACCTACTCAACTAACTGAAATGCGACTTTAGTTATATATTGACACATTAACGTGCAACCATTTGAATTGAAATAGAAGATTAACATGAATAGGTAACCCAATACAAGGCTGGTAAGGCTTCTTTGTATGCTCAAGGTAAAAGACGTTACGATAGAAAACAACGAGGTTATGGTGGTCAAACCAAGCAAGTTTTCCACAAGAAAGCTAAGACTACCAAAAAGGTTGTTTTGCGATTAGAATGTGTCAAGTGCAAGACTAAAGCTCAATTGCCATTGAAGCGATGTAAGCACTTTGAATTGGGTGGTGACAAGAAACAAAAGGGTCAAGCCTTGGTCTTTTAAGAATTTTGTATCCCGTTTTGTTATATATATTCTAATTTTTTTAATGCAAATTTTTGTAATGTAACATTTTTGATTTTGATAAGTGTACGTTTTTCAATACTAATTATCAATCACATTGATTATATCTGTTACCGCTGTGCGGCTTGTAGTTTTTATTTCATTTTGAGTATAAGTTCATCATTTAAATTTATGATAAATTGGCATGTTGGGAGTTGGAATCATAATTGACACAAATGGTTCTACAGTTTATGCTGATACAGAACCGTCAAGGCAAAACACGGTTGGCTAAATGGTTCTCATCATATTCTGTAAGTGTATGGCTTTTTCAAACAATACTAACATGACAGGACAATGAAAAGTTCAAACTAAAAGGAGAGGTTCACCGTCTGGTGGCTTCAAGGGATCAAAAATTCCAATCTAATTTCGTTGAGTTTCAAAATTATAAAATTGTATATCGGAGGTACGCTGGGCTATTTTTCTGTGCATGTGTGGATGAATCGGATAATGAATTATATTATCTAGAAGCTATTCATTTATTTGTAGAAATCTTGGACACATTTTTTGGTAATGTTTGTGAACTGGATATCGTGTTTAATTTTTACAAAGTGTATAATATCCTCGATGAAGTGTTTCTAGCCGGGGAGGTTGAAGAAACTAGTAAACAGGTAGTCCTACAACGGCTTGAGGACTTTGAGCGGTTAGAATAGTGCTGCATAAATTTATTATTTTTAGCTAATATCCCAATAAAACAATTAATTTATACCACACCTTTTTCTTTTAATTGAAATCGCGAAACCTTTTTTTTTTTTTTTTCACCATCATATTTCGTAAGATATTTTTTATCAAAAATGAGTACACAATACGAGGGTATTCACTATAATCAATCAAGGGTATCGGGTAAAGTCAGGATTACTAAAGATGGTCTTGGCTGGAAAGCATCGGAAAAATCACAAGGTGGCGGATCTGCTAAGAAAGTCCCAGAGCCTGTAATTGTTCCTGGTTCTGATATTCAAACTGTACAATGGAGTCGCGCTTCAAAGGGATATGAACTACGCGTCCAAACTAAAAATAGCGGTGTTATGAGGTTGGATGGATTTGACGAACAAGATTTGAACTCTTTAAAGAATCATTTAAAAAATGAATTGAGTTTGAACCTTGAAGTTAAAGATCATTCTTTAAGAGGGTGGAATTGGGGTAAAGTTGATTTTGAACGATCGGAAATGGTTTTTAATGTTGCCAATAAGCCATCGTTTGAAATTCCATATGGTGAAGTTTCTAATTCTAACTTGGTTAATAAATCAGAAGTCGCTGTTGAATTCAATCTTCAACAAGGTAATGAACGAATGAAAATGGGAGATGAATTGGTAGAAATGCGTTTTTACGTCCCAGGCGCTGCTAACAAAGAAAACAATGACGAGGATGAAGATGAGGATGAGGATCCAGAAACTAACGCTAATTTATTTTATGAAGAATTGAAGGAACGTGCGGAAATTGGTGCTGTTGCAGGTGAAGCCATTGCTGCATTTACTGATGTATACTTCCTGACTCCACGAGGTCGATATGACATTGATATGTATCGATCAAGTTTCAGATTACGAGGTAAAAGTTATGACTATAAATTACAATACGACAATGTTCAGAGAATATTTTGCGTCCCAAAACCTGATGGTAATCATCATACTTTGGTGTTACAGGTTGATCCACCTCTAAGACAAGGTCAAACTAGGTATCCATTTTTGGTTGCTCAATTCTTGAGAGAGGAAACTTTGGAAATTGATTTAAACTTGGAAAATGATGACTATGAAGCTAATTATAAAGATAAACTGAAGATGAAATATGATGAAGCGGCACATTTAGTATTGGCAAATGTTTTTAGAGGGCTAACCGAAAGAAAGGTAATATTCCCAAGTTCATTTTTATCAACCCATCATGAGAGTGGTGTATCCTGCTCAAATAAAGCTAATGAAGGGTATATTTTCCCGTTAGATAAGGGTTTGCTCTTTACACCAAAGCCAACATTATATTTATCGTGGTCAGACGTTCAAAAAGTCACTTTTTCACGGTTGGATAGTTCAACTAGTGGTAGAACATTTGATATTACTGTTACTATGATTGGTGTTTCTGGTACCACCCAGAAGATTGAGCATCAATTTTCAAATATTGAGCGAGAGGAACAAAAATCATTGCAAGCGTTTATCAAATCCAAAAATATTCCTATCAAAGATGATGATGTTGAACAGGAACGAAAACTTGCACGAGCAAGAATGGATGCTGTTAATGCTGATTCAGATGTAGAAATGCCAGATCTAGGTTCTGCTGGTGAGGATTCTGAATCTGAAGATGAAGATTTTGGTTCTGAAGATGCTTCAGATAGTGACGTTGCTGAAGAATTCAATGAAGGACATCAAACTGATTCTGAAGACAGCGAAGATGACGAAGAAGGTAGAGCAAAAAAGAAGGCAAAGGTTTAATTGTATAGTAAAAAATGGAAGCTGTAGTTTATTCTTTATTAGTTACGTATCTGCTTGTTATATTTTATAAAAAAATTTTTAATTTAAAATCTCCACGTTATTCAGAGTAAATTTTATAAATAGGTAAGTCTAATATGTAATTGCCATATGATAGTTAGGGTAATTTAGCAATAAAACACGTAAAATGTATTCGATTCGGGCCTTAAACATTTAATGTACGATAGAACTAAAGGGCTGTGTTATTCTATAGATCATAACAGTATGAGATGTACAATAGCATATGATTAGTATTCTGATTAAAAATACATCTGATGTAAAATTTTATCTAGGCGTCGGTCCTACATACGATAAGTCGCTAGGCATGTATATCATCAATCAATTAATATAATAGAGTTTCATGATTTATCACTTCCAGCACAATTTTTCAAGCAAATAGCTTATTACTTCGAACTTGATTTGAAATTAGTCCTTTTTGGCTAAATATAGCAGTCGTTTCGGGTTGTCTTCGTTCTTCATAATATTTAAAAGAAGCGGGTCGGCATAATGGATTGGAACATCAACTTGCCTCATTGGAAAACTAGTCAGGATCTTTCATTAGAGAAAACTTGGCAGGAAACCGATTGGTGGGGGTTCTGTGATATCCGTGCTTGAGCTTATTTCAGAAGTATCTCGACAATAAAAGAGGAGGCATAATATTTTTATTTTTTTTTGTTCTGGACAAATTTATGTAAAAACTTAAATCCTGCATAACAATTTGATCTCCCTCAAAATTTAATATTCATGTGAACCCTTTTCATTAAATTTAAGGAGTTTCAGCTAATTAACAGCATCGATGAAAATATTTTAAGCTTCTATAGGTATTAGTCGAGCCGAAACGATAGCGGGGTTGGTTTTAGAAATTGACAACACGTCCTAATTCGGTTTTGAATTTTTAATGGTAACAAAATTTCCCCGCTTTTGGGGGTTGGTTGTTGTTCCAAGGAATCCTCGTGATAGTGCCAAAACACTACCGTACTTGTGGCTGCCAAAGGGCTCAAATATTTGGGAACCAAAAAAAAAAAATTAATAAAACCCCAAGCTTAGCTAACGATGGAGACCTAAATTTTTTTACATAAAACATAACATAAAAAGCCTAGTCTTTAAAGGCTGAATATACGTGCCTGTAGTGTCGCAAAGTACAAAGCCGGCAATGGTAAATTTCAAGGCTTTTTAACCTAGGTAAAATTTCTCGAAGAACTAATTCTGTTTCTCGCATGACAAATACATATTTTTCCTTGTATGCATACAGGCAACATTACTTCAGTGTAAACGAAATATTATATATATATAGTGTAAGCTTATTCTTATAAAGGCCTTTAAAACATGAATCGACTCTCTATAGGAGTGAATCTTTATGAGCTTACTAAGTAGTTAGCGTATACTTTTGCTGACACCTGACAATCCCTTAATAATCTTATGCACAGCTCCATGGTAGTTGAGTAAAAAGTTCTGTGCTAAATAAGCAGACAGTCTGTGCCCTGCTGTATACTCAGTGGCTAGTCTCATAACTTATCCACGCGCTACTGTTCAGGGAATGTCATATTAAACCCCCGTATAGATAAGCTTTATAGCGTTGATAAGAAGTTTGTGCACACTTCTAGATCCGAGTTTGAGCTTAAATTTTTTGTGGCGTCGAAATAACTAGGACTTTTACTGAAATTTTAAAGTTTTGAGCTAAACATCATCAGATCATGACAAAACGCATGAATTATTCAGCCATTGAAACAATTTAATTTCTCTCTTTCAGGTTCGGCTACGATAATTCAAAACCCTGTTTGTGGTATTGACCTACTTTAATAGTTGACATAAAACATATGCTCGCATTAACCACTTTACGCTGTATGTGGGGACAAAGTAAAGTCTCTGTGTAGATTTTTAAAGAGGGGTCGTCATCACGCTCAAGGTTCAAGTAAAGGTTTAGAGTTAGAAAGGGCTTACTACCCGTATAGAATCTTGGACCGCTAGCTAATTGCCGTCACTCAAGCAACTGATTTTACTTAAGCCGCATCCTATTTTGGAAAATACGCGGCTAAAGATCCTCCTGATATCTGCTAAAAATCGGTCCAGGAGTTCCAGAAAAATGAAACTTGCACTACAGAAGTAGCTGTACGCAAAAACAAAAGTGAAACCCTACAACCGTTTGTATTCTTGATTAGTGAAATAGTGGGGTAAACATAACTTTATAGATACAAGTCTTACTCTGGATTTATTCTCGATTGCAGCAACTAACCCTGCTAAAGCTAAAATTATTAGAAAAAAAAAAAAAGAAAAAAAAGAAAAAAAAGAAAAAAAAGAAAAAGACTCCTACTGCAGATACACTAATAAAGTTGTCCTATAGCTGCTTTAGGGAAACGCTATTACTGTACGTTTTTGCGCTTTTTCCCATGTTATAATTAACGGCATCGTTACACTAATATTATATAACTATATAAACAATGCAATTCCCCCTAACCTCAATCTTGAAGCTTTGTTTTATTTATTTTTTAATTTTTTCCCCTATTCACGCTTTAATAAAAATTCAACAAAGCATGTCCGGTATGAATCCACTTACGTTGTTTACACCAGAGTGGGCAGCTTTAGGTACCGGCTTAAAACCCCTAAATAAATTATCCTATGAAGCTATTGGGCCATTACCAGAATCATTGTTAAAACTGGTTATTCCTCAACTACCTTCATTATTTGGTGATTACCCTATCGAAAGTGGTGAAACTGCAGCTGGTGGTTTTTTCATTGCCGTCTTTGCAATTTTGGCATGCGCTAATTTATTCGTATTTGTAAAAGATTGGTCAAGAGGTCATCGATTCTGGCCATTAATGGGAATGGTTTGGTTTAATCTCTTTTTAGTAATAGGGTTTGGTATGCGATTAAAATGGGCCCAAGATATTATGCAAGTCGAACTGGGGGTTGCCACAACAGTCTTCACCCAAACTCCAATCATGATTATTGAAGTGTTAAACTTTTATTTTACCACTCGAATCTTCACTTGGAGACATCCAGATACAGGTAGATCTTGTTTTCAACGAACTTATAATGGCGTCATTTATGTTTTGGTTTTGGGGTTGATTATTATGGCTATTTTGGGTTCAGGGTTACCATATTTATATTTCTTAACTCCAGCTGCCTATAAACGATGCCAACAAGTAGGCCAAGCGGCAGGTTGTTTGCAAATTATTTATACCTTGACTGCATGCTTAAACATTTTAAACGCTTATATGATCAAACCTGGTAAGGTCGGTAAGAAATTCTTCTGGGGTGAAAAGCCAACTAGTCACGAAAATTACCCACGAGTTCGACAAGCTCATTGGATTCAAAGCTTTTCTCCATTCCACTATCCGCCGAAGAACGACAAATATAATGTTTATAGAGGTGAAGAAGATGTATCTGCTCATCGAGTTATTTCAACTACTACAAAGCCAGCCAATGGTTTGGTACGGTCAGAAGAAAATGCTACTGGCAGCATGTCCACCAACATCACGATCATTCTTGTCACTGCATTATTATTATTAATTTGCTCTACTGTACGATGCATTGCATTGTTTGATATTGGCCCTCGAGGTGCTGACGGTGAAGACGGCGAGGAATCAGATATTCCTTACCGAAGCCCAGTTTTCAGATATTATGTTTTCTTTATTACTTATGGTGGGTTTGAAGCATTGATCTCTATTTTCTGGTTGGTTATGAGAGTTGATTTACGGTTTTATCAGCCAGATATTCCAAAGAAAAGAAAAAGTGGCGAAATTATTAATTCTCAGCAAACCTTTTTTGATAATGGAAGCGTTGAAAAGGGTCAACGTACCAGCCATGAAAAAAGCATCTAATCTTATGTACACTTGAATTAATTTGACTTTTTAATTCCTCCTTTTTTTATTTTATAGTAATAATATAATCATTGTTTTCGGCTCTAATAAAAATAAAACAAAAGCCGAAATTTTATATCAGATATTATGATTTATTTGGGCGGACTTGATAAATTTTTCATGCAAAGTCAACTGATAATCAATTTCCCCACTTTTCGGTGAATAAAAATTAAGAACGGTTAGCCGAAAAATAGAATGGTTCTGCACGCTGTTGCCGAATTGCGTCGTCAAGCGCACAACAAAGTGTTGCACCTGTTTTCAGGGGGGAGGGAAGAAAAAAAAGAAAAGTTTATAAAATCGGATCAAAAAGATATGTGCTTCGTGCGAGATTCGAACTCGCGACCTTCAGATTATGAGACTGACGCTCTAACCAGCTGAGCCAACAAAGCGGTACGCGTTTTCCGCTGAATTTGAGAGGATTTCGGTTGTATTTATACTTGGGTCCTTTGTATTCAAAGGTATGATAAGCTAGCCGTACAAACCAAGCATCATCTCGAAAATTACCAGTGAAAGAATCTATTTTAATGCTGCCACTGGCAGTTGGGGGATTTGGGCTATGGAATTTGGAAGAGCGTGTTCATGGTTTACGTGCTAAACGTCTATTCACTCTATTTACAGTCCCATCTTGGGCTAGATCGTGTCATTTTGGTAACATGCAGGCTCG
>JAJLUN010000228.1:0-24568 GCA_030564365.1 Blastobotrys arbuscula | reverse complement strand
AAGATTTGTGGTGATGTATTAATTTTTTTTTCTTTTCTATCCCCCCGTTGTTGTTTCGGTTTGGGTTTTTAACAGTTGGGTATTTTAATTTTCACGCTAGAAATGAAAAAAAAAAAAAAAAAGGAAAAACAAAAGAATCCCCACTCAAAGTCCGATAGTGTGGAATTAATAGCGCTTTTCTTTTCTACACACTTGCAGGAAAAGAAAAGAAAAAAAAAAAAGATGTCAAGAGATATTAAAAAGCCCTGTTGTGTGATACCTGCGGCACTCGTAATAATTAACTTGAAATGAAAAAAAAAAAAAAAAAATGTCAGTAGCTAAACTTGGGTTTTGAGACCAAACCACTTAACAATAAAGTAATATTGTTTCGATTGACAACAGATTATTTAAAAAACAAGTTATCTAGTGTAGATTGATGATTGAGTAATTCTTATTAATTGGCTATTTGTTAATGGCGCTGGAAATGACAAATTAGTAGTGATTACTTCAGGTGACACACCGTAGATGTGACGATAGGTATAAAAATGATGTTAAGAAGAAACAAAATAATATTAAGAATTAATTAATTAATTTAGAGCTGTTTTGGGCTTAATGGGACTATTGCAACATTCAGCTGTGAATGTGTATATAAGTTGGACTATTTGACACTAGATTTACGATTTATATTCTATACTTGTGTTTTTTTTTTGTTACAGTAATTCTTACAAGTTGGTATGGTCTTACTTTGACGCTGGAGGAAAAGAAAAAAAAAATATAATAAAATAATTAAATGAAATAATGTACTGTACGTATCAAAATAACATTGGGCATTTTACACTTGTGCACGAATAAGCACGTTGATTACAATTGACTGATCGATTGATCTGAGTTAGGCCAATCGATCGGCGAGGCTTAAGCAGCACAAAAACCGATATAAAGAACAAACAAAAAGTAAATGATTGGACAATTGATAGACTAGCGTAATTCCGCACATCTTTTGATTAAAATTTCAATTCTATAAGACTTGTTTTAAGATTGGGCTTGAAAAATTTAAGAATGATAAAAAATATATTGAAAAAAAGGGGGCCAATAACTTAAGCATATATATCAAATTTCTGAATTTGGTTTTTTTTTTTTTTTAATTGTTTGGAACTTTATCAATTGACATAAGAAATACAGAGCTAGAAAGTTTAGGTTGGGCGTTATTGTCCATAGATCATGATAAATAGTTTAGACTTTGGCACAAACCGTTTTAACGAATGTTAAAAATATTAAGCCACAAAGTCTAACCTGTCAATCAAACTATGGACATAATGGCCACTACTGAAATTTGTTGAGACAATTTACAAATCTAACCTTGTATACAACCTAAAGTAATAAACAAAAAAAGCAAAACAAAGTTGCAAACGTTTTTAAAAAAAAATAAAAAAAATTGCAGAATTTTTTTTTTTCTGTTTGCATCATACGTTAATTACGATACTTCTGGCAATAAGGATCCTTCGGCTTTGATTTAAATCGCCAGTTCGAGCCTATAATTTTGGAATCCTCGGATTCCTTTGCAGCACACCTGATAAACTGTATCTTAACAACTTCATACACGGCTTTGATTCAGCCCATTGTTTACGTGGGCAGGCAACCTTTAAAACAAAACAAAAATTGCAGCAGTAAGCGGCTAGCGCCGGATCAATCAGATGTAAAAGTAAATGTCCAGAAAAAAAAAAAAAAAAAAGATTGGAAATTTAAACTTCGAAAATACCGATAGGGACCGGTCTTTTTATCAACACATTTAAGGTTACCCTACTTGATGGAAACTTTCCTCCACAATTGTAATGACAGCTTAGCATATTAATTTTTCATATCCCAATGCGTATGAGTTAGGTGGGGTAGATTGAGCCGACATATATCGATGGATACACCGAAAATGTAAATATAAAAAAAAAAAGGTAGCATCAACCATTGGACACTTCTTTTTTTTTTTGTTTTTTTTTTTGTTTTTTTTCGAATACAATAAATAACCAACTAATCCTCATACAAAAACTTCCAATCTTCAATTTCTTCTGCTATCCATCGCAATTTCGCCTTAACTGATTCCGAAGCTAAAGGTCCAGCAGCAACTCTTACCGGAGGCGGTGAACTACAATGTGCTAGCTGATAAATCAAACTAGCAGTATTTGCTAATAAATTCTTATTCGATACAACATCTGGCGCTCCTATATCAACACAAACTGCATAATTATCTCCAGTACTGATAGCTTGGGCTTCTAACGATATAGTTTCTACCAACCCTTCTATTGCAAATTGGGTAGCGGAATGTATTGGTTTATTTGGCACCCCATGTATCCCTGCTGCTGTAGTGGTAACTATGATTCTAGCCACGCTGTTAAGCGCCATTAGAGCCCTAATGAGATGAAATAACGCAAAATAATCAATTTCTAAACATGATTCTTTATGATTCGGGTGGAATAATATAACGTTTGGTTGAATTGATGATATTTGTTCTTGAACGTATGAGGCCGGCACTTTTGTTGGTGCGTCCTCCTCATTGGTGAAATATTTTATACTGTCTTTATTAGCACCACTGTTGATCTCATTAACAATCTGTTGGTGTAAACTATTAGATGCATCATGGCCATAGATTAGCCATTTTAGAGTTTTTTTATCAACTGGTCCATATGCATCAGGAAGTGTGAACATGATTCTCGTTATAAATATTAAAAAATAAATAAATAAATTCGGGGGACAAAAAAAAAAATTTAAACTGTGTTTGCAAAAAGACAAATAAATTACCCTACGTAGTAGTAACAGAAAAAAAAAGATTCCAAATTATTTTAAAAAAAAACGCGCTCATTAATTTATAAAGTAAACCATAACTTAAAAAAGAAACAAAAAATAAAAACATAAAAACATAAAAACATAATAAAAATTTTTGACCTCTCCAATATCTTTCAAAAGAACAAAACCACTTTTTTTTTTTTGAGATAATAATAGAAAACTAGCCTGGTTTAAATAAAAATACAAAAAACCTGAACACTCCACACTCCACACACGTCAGTTTTCCTTCTTGCTCGTTCTTCCAATTCCTTACATCATTGGATAATTATTGTAGTAATTACCATATTGCCCACTCGTAGCAGCTGTAGAGCTTGAATTGGAAGAAGCGCTTGGCCCTCCTGGCCCAGCAGCCTGAGTACTGGCGGCGCTACCTGGTATCCCACTTGGTGGTAATCTTCTTGGATCCGCTTGTGGGTTATGGTAATCATGAGAATATTGCTGATGTGTGATATATGATGGAGAGATTACATGGCCTCCTGGAGATGAGACATGTCCAATACTTTGTCTTGGTCCACTGATTGATGGGCCACTCGTTGAACCCTGTTGACCATAGTACTGTTGATAATAATACCCATTGCCATCATGCGAGGAACCTGGCGGAGGAGGAGGCGGCGGTGGGGGTGGTGCTTGTGCTTGACCGCCATATGATTGAGAAGCCTGGGCTCCAAATGGTCGATAACTACTAACATAGCCACCAGCCCCTTGTGGAGGAGGTAATGAGTGTTGTTGTTGTTGCGCTGACGGTGGTGGTGGTGGAGGTGGTTGTTGTTGTTGTTGTTGAAAACCTGGAGGTAGTGGGCCTTGTCCATTAGAAGCTTGATGTTGGTGGCGTTGGTGCTGTTGTAGTTGTTGTTGGCGTGCGTAAAATTGATTCATGGCAAAGTCACTATTTGGATCGCCAACGATTTCATAATTTTGTTCAAATTGTGGATGCAATTCATTCGTTATAATATAGTTTCCATTTCCTGAAGATGGCAAATTGCTCAACATTGGATTTGTCAGCCGTCCACCATCATTATAAACTGGACCTGATCTTCGAACTGGTGGTGGACGATGAGAGCCTTGGTAGTGTTGCTGGTTCGCAGCAACCTCTTGAGGTGATGGGCCGCCTTCACTGGCATCTAGCGGTTGTCGAAAGTTTTGATGGCATCGTAATTCTTCATTCAATTCCAAATCTTTTAACCGTTCATCTTCACATGGTGATTTGAATCTTCGGTTTTTAATATCTTGAGGTCGATAATAAGAAACTAAATGATGATGTTCGTTATTAATAATAACAGACATGGTCTTTTTAACCAACCCATCTTCCTTGAACCCATAAGAGCTAATCAAGGACCCTACCAAATGTCGATCGGATTTGGAGGCTCCAATCCCTTCAATTTCTCCACTGCTACCTCGCTGGTCGTTTGACGGATGTGATAACCCATATGGGTCTTGGTGCATGACGTGCGGCTCATCTTTAATACTATGTGGTAAATGTTGTTGTGGTGGTGGTAATTGAGGATGGCCACTTTGCATATAAGAATGAATAGACCTGACATTATTACTATTTTGTAGCGGAGCCACATTGTATTGGTCACCCATATCACCATCTACTCCGTACCCTTCTTCTCGATACTTTTTTCGTCCCCGTTTATTGGCAGTTCGTTTCTTTTCGCCGGGTGGGAACGGCTTTTCCAATTCTCGATACACCAAAAAGTTGCCCAATATTCGAGATGGAGACCATGTGATGCCATCAGTCCATCGCTTGATGCCGGAAGTTCGTTCATTATAAACAAACACATTGCCAGATTTAATCAAGTCTTTACGTTCACGATCGTGGGGACGTCTAGACACAGTTGACAAAATGCTGTTGGTTTCTGCTTGAAACAGTAGTAATGCATCTTTAGTTGAGCTAACATAGCCTTGAAATGTTGGTTCCAACGTTGACATTATTTTATTGTCGTGTGTTTGAAAGAAAGTTTTCGTGAAACAACCGAGGTACTAAGTTGTAGGGCAGAATAATACTTTAACCCAATTACCAATTAGTGTTAATTGTCGACAATGAATTGATTTGTATTCTTCAAAACGTCGAACTTTGATAATTAGAGGAAAAAATAAAAAAACTAAACCGAAAGAAGTGAGATTGAGAAAAAAAAATAAAAAAATAAAAAATAAATATTTTTTTTTTTTTTTAGTTATCAATCCCAAGCTTAAAATTAAATGAAACGCCGCAACCCAATTTTTAATTATAATGGTAATATAACGTGTTAAACTGTGAAAATTAATTTAGTGTGTAAAAAACGCTTCTTTGTTAAATTTGAAATGTTAGATTAAGCAAAGTTTTCGTGATGGTTTCCGATGTAATCTTAATTAAGCTGCAGTCGGCAGTGTAATTGTTTTTTGATGAGCCGTTTTATTAATGAACAGGGTGGGATACTCTCTTCTTTTATAACTAGACTTTACTGAAAAATTATCGTCCTGTTGGTGTAGCAAAAAATATAGTGCCGATACGTGGATGTTGAGCTGGTGTTGTTTGTTAAAAGTCTAAATTTGTTGAGGTTAGTACCGGTCTTTTTGAACAAGAGATCTGTTTTGACAAAAATATCAACGAATTGGATCTTGTTGGTATGATAATAGTTACCTTTGTACTGCTTTTCTTTAATCAACGATTTGATCTTGGAACCAATCTTGCTTTTCCAGTTTGTAGTATTATGTTTAGCAAAACTTCGATCAAAATACTTGATAAAAATTAAAAAATTGGTCAATAAATAAATATTTTAAACGTTTAAAATTAAAAGAGTTATCTCTTGAACTTTGCGTCTAATGAGTTGATAGCAATATGTCTGCTGTTAAACTTATAAAATTCTAGATGTTGGAAAAAAAAAAAAAAAAAAAAATCAAACTGAAAAGGTAGAAAGACGCCGGATTAAAAAATTGAAGGTTAAAATTCAGTTGTAATTAAGTGGGTGTTTTCTTTTTAATAGTTGACAAATAATCCTGGAGAGAAGAACCTTTATTTCTTTAATTACTTATGTTGGACAAAAACAAAAACAAAAAAATTTAGACTTATATCCTGAAAGTTTAGATAGCAAAAGTTTTTTTTTTCTGGTGCTGTAGTAATAAATAAAATAGAAAGACAAAAAAAGGTTCGAAAATAACTAAAAAAAGCTTTTCTTTTTAAAAAAAAAAAAATTGGTGATCGTACTTTACTTTTTTAGAAGATGAATCTGTTGTTTATAATAACGATTATTAACAATTGCCGTGTGTCCTCTGTTGAATACTTTTTCCAATCTTTGCTGTATAGAGTTATAATATTACAAATATCGCGATTAAAAGTAGTGTTGCGGATTTTTAAGGAGTTGTTTTCTCTACTGCCAAATGCCTTTATTAAACTAGAGTTCTGTGTTGTAGGAAGGAAGTAAAGGTCCCGTTGACAAATAATATAAAAATAAAATAAAAAAATAAAAAAAGGCAATCTCGAAGTGAAAACAAGAATTATAATTTTTTTTTTGCGGCTATGATGAACTTTATAAATATTTTTGATGGTAAAAAGAAATACAACAAAAGGTAGTTTAGACTCTGTGAGCTTCGTTTCTTTTTCAAGAATTTAGAAACATGATATATAAAAAAGAAACATGGGAAAAGAAAATGTTAACCACTCGTAAATTAACATATATCCATAGCCATAGATATATATATATATATTAATAAGCCCTTGGTAAATAATGGTAAGCTAAAAGGGCTATAGAAACTGTAATAATATTCTTTTTTGCTGGTTTCAATAGCCTAGGATAGAACTAAATGATTTACAAAATGTGGACATCAACTAAATTTGTGTTCGATGATAGCATCATATACCGTTGGATCCTGAACTAGTAACAAAATCTCAATCTTGAGTCATTAATCAATTAAGCTTATTGGAGCAAAATCGTTTTGGGGGATTATTAAATGAATGAATGTATTAAAAATAGCATATCTTAAGTTCGTATACTTATGCCCTCCAAAATAAGATGAGATTATTTTTTATCCAGCTGTAATTATAACTACACGGCTATGTTAGTTTCTTTTTTACTATTCTCTATCGTGAAACGCTAAATTGGTGGATCGATTTTATTTTTATTTTATTTTCAGTATTAAGATTAAGATTTATCCTCCTTTAATACATTGTGTATTGGAATAGATATTACAACACAATGGAATTGTATCTAACGGAAGAAAAATAGATCGCGAATTGGTGGAAACCAACAAGCCAGTTCCAATAAGTATTCCAACAGGATCTGATCTTTCTACTACAAAAGCCAAATATACAAGTAGACAGGAAAAAAATGCCTCATAATTGATGTTTCAGATGTCAAAAAAAATCTGCGGCGGGAACGTAGATCAACCCTGCAGATCGTGATGGCCCAACACAGTGGGTAACTTGCATGTAAGTAATTCATAAGCTGGAAAGCTGAAATTGTGATGGCTGATCTTAAACAAAAAACAAAAAAGAAACTATAGATGGCTGCTGTGATTAGTGGCACGCCAACATCAAATTTAATAGTACCCCCTTTATGTGGAAATAAGGCTGTTTTTTTTTTTGTACAAATAAAAAGGTAGTCGAAGTTGTCCCTAAAGAGTTGTTTTGAACTCTGATATTGATAGGAAAAAAGACTGAGCGTAGCATAATTTCACACTAAGAGTACAAAAAGAAATAACATTAGCAAAAACTTTAAATAACTGACACGAAGAAGATAAAAAAGAAAGCAAAACTGAATACAAACAATATGACCTGCTTAGATCTCAATGGAAGATAACAGAAATCTGTTGTATTCTTTTAATCACCTTTTTTTTTTTTTTTTTTTTATTATTATTATTATTATTATTATTATTTCAATTGGCCAGGTTTGAGGCGGTAATACTTCGTTTGGGAACAGATTTATAAGGCGCTGTCGACATACATAATTAAGAGGTCCGTTAAATGGAGTCAACCTATTGACCAGAGAGAATACTACTGACTATAGTATATAAGATACAAAAGATTTTTTATTAAATAACTTTTAAAGAATTCGATACGCTAAATAGTTGGTTTCTTTTTATTCGAGTTTTAAAAGACACAATATATTTATAATATTAATTGGTTGTTATTTTACATGTTTTATTATGTGACTTATATAAAACATAATGATTTTTGTTTTGGTAGCTTTTTAAATAGTCAGTCGAATTGATTGCATGGAGGTTTTAATATTTGCTTATGCATGTGTATGTGATTTTTTCCAGATCTGACAGGTGATTTAATGTGTAATAGAATATTTTTTTATAAATTTTATTTTTCAAATTGAATTCTTTTTTTTCCATGTAGTAATATAAACTGACAAAGGTAAAATTGAAATTGAATACTAAATTAGCTTTTTTATTAATATTATCCTTTTTTTTTTTTTTTCAGATAGCATTTTCGCTCATATGACAAGCACGTACAGAACCAGTACATGGTATTTTATAAATACTTTTATACGCATGTCAAATATGGCATCCAAGCTTTAGAGGAGCTTTCGGAGCAATAAAAAAAAAAAAAAAAAAGGGGGGTTATAATTACCGGATACGAGCTGAACTTTCCACAGGTTCCAACTTTCAACCCATTGGATTGAATTTTCAAATTAGAGTATAGAGGAAACGCCCTTGCTACGTTTTTGATGTCAAAAGAGGTATAAATATAAAGGTTCGCGGATTGAGTTATCATAGTACCCATAGGATCGAAAAATCTAAATTAAACATATACAGCGGAGTTATAACCGTAAAGATATAGTCGGAGGTTTGTATTCGTGGCCGTTTATGGCGGTGGATGGTGGAGCGGCCTGTGGTGTCGTTTTGTTCTTTTCTCTAATGTATCAAGTAAATTACCGAGGCTGGCGGTGTAAGGATACTTTATAAAACCTTACCAGGCCCCACTCAGGTTAAGATCTCAAATAATTTTTGTAGCTGGATGTTTTTATGTACAATCCTCCAAAAACGCACATAATTCCCTATTAATAAAGAAAAACGTCAAGGGTTGATGTAAAACATTGAGTATTGTACCCTAGGGGGTGGAATTAAAATAATGCGATGCAATTAACATAATAACATAAATACTGTTCAGTGCTAATATATATATATATATCAGATATATAAGTGTGGTTTATGTGGTACAGGTGCATTGCATATCATTAAGAAAATTATTGCAGCTAATTATCAGAACTTGTTCAAACAGCGGGCAGAAGAAACATCATATGGAATTTCTTAGCATGCAATAGCATAAACTTTCAGGGTTTGGGACCTTTTACCGTGTTTGCATAACAATTGAGTCGACTCTGTGGAATCTGAGAATAACCTTCAAAGTTTAGGGGTTCGTTTTTTTTTTTTTTTTTTCACTTCTATTGTAACAGAAAAAGATAGACATCCATTTTGTTTTGTTTTGTTTTGGAGTAAAAGAATAACACTGGAAATATTCTACACTTTATATATATATATATTTGGGGATGCCCCACTGAACCTTACGAAGCTCGGGGATCAATCCAAACAACTTTATACTTTAATTTTTACTTTTATTTAGAAAAAAGCTTGGGTGCACAGAAAAAAGTGAGTGTGTGCGAGTAACTTCTTGATTTTAGCTCCATCGTCCTTTTACACTACCAATATCTTTGTAATAGGCTTTACGCGTAATATCCCACAATGGAGACGACTATATGAATGGTAGTTTAAGAATATCTCAGAGTAACTCAAAAGTTTATCGATAGTCACCAACCTTGATTAGCATGTAAGGTTAATTGTATCTGAAGATCCAGTTCTAGAAATTTAGGCATTTGGATAGATGCTTAATGTCTATTCCTTTTTTACCGACCGTTAGGATGTCGTAATTTTTTTACATATAATAAGCTTTTTCTTTTTTTTTTTTTTTTTGAAAACTCCACGTAATTTTATATAGAGCTACCCGAAAACTAAAAAAAAAAAACATAAAAGAGTTTGAACAAAACTAACAAGTTCAAAGTGGACTAGTCTGACTAGGGTACTTTATGAAAGATGAGTACGACGTACATTACAACTGGTTTAGGCGATTTAATAAAATTTTGGAATTGGATATTCCGGTTTTGTAAAAGTCGAAATATTTGAAAATATCGGTTTACCGATAGATATTGTCAATTGCCAATTGTAATGTGCATTTTATGACCATAAATTTTTATCCAATAAGGCGTTTCTGAGGTTATGGCTAGCTACGGTTCAATTATTTGATGCGGTTGATACATTACGCTGGGACACTGCATTTGAATTATTAATTAATAATAATAATAATAATAAGTCCATTCTTTTTGTCTCTAATATTGTGTTCAGTTTTAGTTTGAGGAATTGCAGTGTCACCAATTTTGAGATAGTGCGCCAGGTGATGGCACAGTTCGTAAAAAAAAAAGCATGGAGAGTAACAAAATGGGTTCTGTTCGGTTGTTACCATGAACATAAATGTAGCTTACAAATAACTGTGCGAGTGTGTACCAGAAAATCCACCAAATATATATATATATAATATACGCACGTGTGGGCAAGTGTCTCTTTGGCGTTTATAATAAGCTTAGAATAGCGCCCAAATATAATTCTTAATAACTGGGTTGAGAATCAATGTCTCCAATTTTACATCTTCTACTGAAGCACAGTCCATACATCAATTTTTTTTTTTTGTCGCAACCTCTAAGTTATAACAAAATATTCAAGAAGCTCAAGATGTACCATTGAAGACTTGCATCTCAAACAAACAGGCCCATTTCTTTTTTTATCTTAGACCCTCTGGAGCTCCTTCAACCACAATTGTCTAAAAACCGTAAAAGCATCTACACCCAAACTTATCTTATACAAATCAATATCTTAATTATACACTCCTCGGCCATATGTATATAAACATATATACACCCTAGGTTTGACTTACCTACGTTGGGACTTGTGACTCTCGCTTTGAATTAAAGTAATTGGTCTTTTTTTTTTTTCTTTTTTTCCCTGGTATTCAACAATTGAGGCGTTTTAGGCAGGTTGAGAATTTTTAGTCACTCGTTATTAATTATATGATATAAGTTTTGTAAAAATAAAAAATAATGTACAAACTAAGAAACTTACGAATCCGGTAGATTTGGCACACAGGCGATGAAAAAAAACCACACCCTTCATTCATAAACTGTATAAAAATATCTTCCATTGTAAAATTATGTAAATTTTATTCCAAATAATGCATCCTGCAGACCAGCTGTACAAGTGTAAATAAAAAATTCGTCACATTCCACATACGACTTTGTAGAAATAAAAGCTGCTGTGATGTATGATCATTGCCGGCCATTTCAATGCTAATGCCCAAAAAAATTTACTGCAAGTTTACAATACATATAATTTTCCAGAAAACGCAAAAAAAGATCAATGAGTATTTTCAATTCGTTAGCACTCAATCATTGGCCAATTTTTTTTCGATTTAAATATATAGATGGTATATTGAACCATTGGTACGAAATTATTTTGAATAGTTTTGGAAGAACGGTGGTGCACAAATACACTATCTACACAAAATTGAAACAAATTTTTTTTTTTTTATTCAAACATTTTTTCGATATTACGAATTAAGATCCAGCGAAAAGTAAATAAAACTAATCAAAGGTGATACTTCTTACCTTCTCTTAAGACTCCATAAAAAAATTGAAGGATACTTTTGTTCTATATACTGTTCTTTGAATTTCCATATAACGTAGCCACCAAACCTACGGATTTGGACTTTTCTTCCCCGCTCCCGTTCAGGTGCTCATATATGTATCAATACACATGTACCGGGGACATCAGAAGTCGCAAGGATCCTTTTTATTGCCCCACATTTTGTAGTATTTATCTCTTACACCTCCTGATAATTTTTTTTCCATATTATCCCACTAAACCCCTACCGCATGCGGCTTCAATCCACCAACCTATTCCTTTTCAACGCGGCTCAAAAAATTAAAAGAGAGAAATCATAAACAAATAAATTACTAATTACTAGGACAAGTAAATCTAAAAAAAAAAAAGAGAAAAAAAAATTCAATCAACTATTCTAACATTAATCATCGTTTTTTTTTTTTTTTTTTTTTTTTATTAATCCAATTTACCGGGCTGCATTGGTGGTGATTGATAAACGCCGTTATTAGTATTATTATTGCTTCTTCGAGCTCGTCTAGTTCGAATCAACAAAACCAACATCAATCCAATAATCAACCAGTGCCAGTATTGTTTGAAAAATACTCGAACATGAACAAAGTAACCAGTAATAGAATTATGCAAAGCTTTTGGTCTCATTGAATTATCATTCTTGTCGAAAATGGATTCCAAACAATCCAAGATATTAGATTGAACGACGTCAATATCTTTATTTCGAGATGTAGTGTCCCAATATTGACTACCTGATTCATCATTAATAATGATTCGTGGAACCATTCGGTTCTTATCGCTACCATATCGGCCGACGATCCACCGTTCCCAGAATACTTGATCAATCCATGCATACCCAACACTTGGCTTCTTTTTTGGATAAACATGAATTTTCTTGGCTCGTTCAAATGCATCTTCATCACCTTGAGCAATGGATTCTTCTAGTTTTAATTGTTTTTTTGCTCGTTGTTTTGCAATTTCTTCAGCATCTGCTCTTGCGTTGCCTTCCATCAAAGTCAACGCAGTTTGCTTCAATTCTTTGATTGATCGTTCATGACTTTCAACTTCTCTTGGATCAATAACTGCAATAGCAACATATTTGGCATTTTCCAAAATTTCTTTAGCATTAGCAGGACTCAACTGTGGTACCAAAGATAACCAAGTCTTTTTGGCCCACTTGACCATTTCCTTATTGTTTCGAATATCCTTTGGGGTTCTTGCCGGGTATTGAATCCATCGATCTGGTTCAGTGACTGCATAAATATTTGGGAATTGGGTAACCTTTAATCGTTCAATCAATACTGGATCTTGAGTCTTATAAACTCTAGCGTTACCAACAACAGACAATGACATTCGTCTCAAGGCATCATAATCTTCATGAACAGTGGCGTCATCATAAAAGTATAAAAAGTTTACAGAAACTCGTCCTGTTGAGTAACCACCAGAGTTGGAAGAACGAACAATTTCATCCAATTCAGTAGCATTAACTTCTTGAATCTTTCGACTACCGGCAGCATTTTTGCCAAACGCCAGCAAATCTGGGAAAGTTCGTAATCCTTTATATTCTGATTCAGAATCATAATTAATATATTTAATTGCTGGGATTTTTTCAACCTTTAATTCTCGGCATAAAGACTGTTCTTTGTCACAATTAATCTCACCAACATTAACTTCATTCTTCAGAGTTTTGGCCAATTCATTCCAAGCAGGCCGTAATTCCAAACAATGAGGACACCGAGGAGAATGGAATTTGACCAACCAGCCATAAGTATCATCTCGAACAATTTTATCAAAATCTTTACCAGTCAAATCAATGCTTTGTCCCTCTAGATTTGGAACAGCAGACGATTCTGACAAAAGAGCATTCTGATCAGCAGTTGGAGAGGCAACGAATTTTGGAATACCACTAGTCTTTGTGGCAGCAACTCCCAAGGTGGTACTCTTCTTATCAGCAGAACTTGGTCGAACACCATTCATCCAATTTTCGTAAAATTCTGTTACTGGTTCAATATTTCGATCTCTGGAACCATAAACATTGACAAACTTGCCCTTTTCAAATATTTGTAAACTTGGATAACTTTGAATATCTAATCGATCGCATAGTTCACCTTGGTCAGCGCAATTAACATTGGCAAAATAAAAATCCTTCTTTGCAGATTCAGTTCGAACCTTTTGATATAATTCTTTCCAAATCGGCGCGAATTCAAGACAGTGAGGGCAATATGGGGAGTAGAATTTGACCCAGTAAGTACCATTTGATAATGTTTCATCAAAATTGGCCTGGTTCAAACTTGGAGGGCTTCCTGCTTCATCATATTCACCAATAGTAGTAGGCGCTGCCACGGTAAATGTTATTGAAATAACCAACCAATGTATTAAATTTGTCAATAACATGTTTGTATTGTATATAATAAGGTGGTGGAGCTATTGTTTATAACAACTCCTCTGATAAATAAAATAAAAAAAATTAAAAATGTTGTGGAATTGTCAAGTAGAAAATAATTTATAATTAATTATTGGGTTAGTAAATCGGTATTTCCAAAGCCACGTAAGTTCCTTTCTTTTTGAACAAGAAAAAAAAAAAAAAATATTATTTAACAAAAAATATATTTTATTCTCAATGTCGTTGCTGGATTTTTTTGAATCTTATAGCCTTTCCAAATCTTCCACGCTTTAAATATATATATTCACAACAAAGATGCGTCCTTCTTCAAAGTTGCTGTAATCCGTTAAAAAGAATGGTTGAGAAACTTTTGATGGTAGGTTTAGGTTGTGTTGGCGTGTAACCTTTTTTTTTAATGGAATTTAAATTTCGATCCTTGTTGAGAGAAAAGAAAGAGGTGTAAAAAAAAAAAAAAAAAAAAAAAAAGTTAGATTTTTTTTTTTTTAAAGCGAAAAAGGGGTTGAGACCTCATTTTTGTGGCAGTATCTGTAACCACACAAGCCTTTTTTTTTTGTTGTTTGTCTTGTTAATTTAAGCTTAATTCTGGGAAGAAAAATCTTTTCCACCACGGAAAGGCTATCTTTTATTAGCAAGAAGAGTTACCCGGTATAGATGCTTTTTTTGATGTCGGGCTGAGCCGCATGCGTGCGCAAAAAAACATTCCTGTTCCTAGACTGGGGAATTGATTAGACTTTAAAACTCAATATATGACAGTAAGTTAGCAATAAGACCAAGTAATAAATACACGTAAGTATAACTGGTTTAGTAGTGGTAAGTTTCAATGATTCTTTATACCATAGGTGACTGAAAAAGGTGATGGAATTACATGTATCGGTAGAGCTGTCTAGAAGGCATGATGGTACAAAAAAAAAAAAACGGGCCAAAGCCATCAGTGATCGATGAGAGATTAAATTATAATTATCCCACCATTATTAAACTACTTAAAAGCCACCTTACCAAATAATGAAAATACATTCTGATCCTGGGCAATGGTGCGGCTTTACTTGACATTTTTTTTTATATATCTGATGTGGAACGTATATTTACAAAAAGTGCTAGTTAAGTATAATGCTGTTTATATAAAGTTCATAGTATACGCATCGGTATTTTTTCTACCAAGTGCGAGCATAGCCGGAACTTGATTTTGATAGAGGTCTTATTTTCTTGTTCGTCTTATAGTAGTTTTGCAAATTCCTTGCCTATATGGATGCTTTAGCATATATGTATATCTACCATTTATATATAAATTCTAACACCAATAAAAAATAAAAAATTACCATCTGATGGCGTAGATACTGTATTATCCAGTTAAAAAAAAACAACAACTATATAACTAGCCAATCATGAATCAACGATTTCTATTGTCAAACAGAACTGCACAATTCTCAAAAGTAACTTAGCTTAAACCCAATTTTTTCAATGAATGCTCACAATCATGTAATTATCTAAAACACGGTTATACCTCAACAAATAATTGAGCGCGGAAACCCAACTCCGCGAATGTGGGACTAATAGTAGCATATGAAGAAAAGCGTGGCCCCACTAAATTATTAAATAAGCCATAGTATTAGCGCTTGTAAAACATGCAATATCGCTGATTAGGCCTATATATGCTATCAAAAAAACAAAAACAAAAAAAGTGATACTCCAGACTTGAATCACTATATATTCTCTATATATATTTGTTTTTGTTTCTTCTTCCTTCCAACTCAAACTGAAAAAATAAAAAAAAATAAAAAGCTTACTAAACGCCTAATTTTACAATGAAAGGAATTAGAATTTCAATAGGTATGATATAAAAAAAACCCTAATCAGCCAATTACTAACTAATAGATCGTGGTGGTACATTTACTGATGTCTGTGCGCATACGGATGATGGGGACCATGTTTTGAAATTGTTATCAGTAGATCCGGCAAATTATAGTGATGCACCAACTGAAGGGATTCGACGAGTACTAAGTATCATTGAAGGGAAAGAAATTCCAAAGGGTGAGAAGATTGATTTGTCTAAGGTTGAATCGATTCGAATGGGTACAACAGTAGCCACAAATGCTCTATTAGAACGTAGCGGTGACCGGGTTGCATTTTTAGTTACCAAAGGGTTTAAAGACATTTTAACAATTGGTCAACAAGCTAGACCCAACATTTTTGATTTGACAGTTGCCAAAATAGGGCATTTGCATGAAGCAGTTTATGAGATTGACGAAAGAATAACTGTTGAAGGGTATAGTGAAAACCCATTTAGTGAAAATTTCGAAAAAGAACAAGTTGAACAAGATGAAGATTTAGAGTATGGTACTTCTGGGGAAGTTTTGAGAATTTTAAAAAAGCCAAACGTTGAAGAAATTCGAAAAATATTACAAAAAATTTGGGATTCCGGAATTCGAAGTTTAGCAATTGCGTTGTTACATAGTTATATCTACCCAGAACATGAAGAGATTATTGCCAAAGAAGCAAGAAGTTTAGGATTCGAACATGTGTCAGTATCAAGTGAAATTCAACCAATGATTAAAATTGTATCAAGGGCCAATTCCACTGCTGCTGATGCATATTTATCACCAATCACCGCGCGATATATTCAAGAATTTGGCAAAAGTTTCGAAGGTGGATTGAATGCATTGGGGAATAAATTGTTATTTATGCAATCAGATGGTGGGCTTACATCATGGTCCAAGTTTTCTGGGTTACGAGCGATTTTATCCGGTCCAGCAGGTGGGGTTGTTGGTTATGCCAAAACATCATTTGAAAAAAATAGTAATACTAAACCACCAGCAATTTTGGGGTTTGATATGGGTGGTACTTCTACTGATGTATCAAGATATAACGGCCATTTGGATCATATTTTTGAAACTACTACAGCAGAAGTAACAATTCAAGCACCTCAATTAGATATTAATACCGTTGCTGCAGGTGGTGGTTCAATTCTATTTTGGAAAAAGGGGTTGTTTGTAGTTGGTCCAGAAAGTGCTAGTGCCCATCCTGGTCCAGCATGTTATAGAAAAGGTGGTCCATTAACAGTTACAGATGCCAATTTGTTTCTGGGTCGAATTTTACCAGAATATTTTCCAAAAATTTTTGGTCCAAATGAGAATGAACCATTGGATACTAAAATTGTTAAACAAAAGTTTGAAGAATTAACAACGGTTATTAATAAAGATCGGAAAAGTGAAAAGGGTGAAGAATTGACTGCTCAACAAGTGGCCTTGGGGTTTTTGAAGGTGGCTAATGAAAGTATGTGTCGTCCAATTCGGTCTTTAACTGAGGGCAAAGGATATTCAGCTTCAAGTCATCACTTGGCATCATTTGGTGGTGCTGGTGGCCAACATGCATGTGATGTTGCATTGAATTTGGGGATTTCACGAGTTATTATTCACAAATATTCTTCAATTTTGTCTGCTTATGGTATGTCATTGGCTGATGTGGTTCATGAAGTTCAACGACCAGAGAGTACCACTTTGGATGACGAATCTTTAATAGGTTTGAATGAACGATTGGATGAAATCAGTCAAGAAGCACGAGATGCCTTGAAACAACAAGGATTCAATGATGATGAATATCTTGAAGTTGAACGGTATTTAAATTTAAAGTATAAAGGTACTGAAACATTTATTATGGTTAAACAAGAAACGGATCGAAAATTTTATGATTTGTTTGTTGAACAACATGAACAAGAATTTGGATTTGAATTAGAAAGAGAGATTTTAGTTGGTGATATTCGAGTTCGAGCAATTGGTCAATCTAAATTTGCTCAAGGAAATCAAACTCCTGGAGAAGATTTGAATAAATATAACAATACTAATGAACCAAAGTCTGTTCAAACAACCAACATATATTTTGAAAATTATAATGAACCATTGGATGCCAAAGTATATGCAGTTGAAGATTTAAACCCAGGAGAGAAATGCCATGGCCCAGCTATTATTATTGATAAAACCCAAACTATTGTTGTTGCACCAGATTCAATTGCAACATCTTTGCCAAATCATATTGTTATTGAGATGATGGTTGAAGGTATTATCAATGAATTATCATCAACAGTTATTGATCCAATTCAATTATCAGTATTTGGACATCGATTCATGAGTATTGCTGAGCAAATGGGGCAGGCATTAAAAAAAACTGCCATTTCAACAAACATTAAAGAACGATTGGATTTTTCATGTGCGATTTTTTCTCCAGATGGTGGGTTAGTTGCTAATGCGCCACATATTCCAGTCCATTTGGGGTCAATGAGTTCTGCCGTGGCATTCCAACACAAGATGTGGGAAGGTAAATTAAAAGATGGTGATGTATTAGTTGGCAACCATCCTGCATTTGGTGGGTCACATTTACCAGATATTACTGTTATTACTCCAGTATTTGATAAAAATGGTAAGGATATTATTTTCTGGGCAGCTAGCCGAGGTCATCATGCTGATATTGGTGGTATTACTCCAGGGTCCATGCCACCTTTCAGTAAAGAAATTTGGGAAGAAGGGGCAATGATTCAAGGGTTTAAAGCTGTTGAACAAGGTCGATTCAATGAACAAGGGTTGATTGACATGTTATATAATGAACCAAGTAAATATCAAGGATGTAGTGGTTCAAGATCATTGAGTGATAGCGTTAGTGATTTAAAGGCACAAATTGCTGCTAATAACAAGGGGATTAATTTGTTGAAAAGTTTGATTCAAGATTTTTCACTAAAGGTTATTCAATTATATATGCATGGTATTCAAGACAATGCCGAACATGCAGTTCGACAATTATTGAAAGAAGTTTGTAATAATATTGGTGATGGCAAGCATTGTACATTAGCTGCAATGGATCAAATGGATGATGGTACCGAAATTCACGTTAAAATTGATATTGATGGTGAAACTGGCGGGGCCACATTTGATTTTACTGGTACAGGTCGACAGGTTTATGCCAATTGGAATGCACCACGAGCTATTACATACTCGGCAGTGTTGTATGTTTTGAGATCAATGATTAAAGATGATATCCCATTAAATCAAGGTTGTTTGACACCAATTGATTTCATTATTCCAGAAGGATGTTTATTATCCCCTACACCAGATGCAGCAGTGGTTGCTGGTAATGTTGAAACCTCACAAATCATTGTTGGTACAGTGTTGCGAGCGTTCAACTACGCGGCATCTGCACAATGTACTTGTAATAATTTCACGTTTGGCTTTGGTGGGGATGTTTTGAGTAATGGTCGAAAGAGACCAGGGTTTGGATATTATGATACTAGTGCAGGTGGTATGGGCGCCACAGCTGGCAAAGATGGACAATCTGCTGTGCAATGCCATATGACCAATACTCTAGCTACTGATCCGGAGATTTTGGAAAAACGATACCCATGTATTTTGCATAAATTTGAGATCCGACGCGGATCAGGTGGTCGAGGGTTCAGAAAAGGTGGTGATGGGTTGACTAGAGATATTGAATTTCGAATCCCAATGCAAGTGTCAATTTTATCTGAAAAACGGGCGGTGGCGCCATTTGGGTTGGAAGGTGGTGAAGCTGGGAAGAAAGGTGAGAACTTGTGGATTCGTGTTAGTGATAATCGAACTGTTTCATTGGGCGGGAAAAATTCCGTACATGTGAATTGTGGTGATCATGTTATTATCAGTACACCAGGTGGTGGTGGATATGGTAAATTTGTTGAAAAAAATTAAATAGTTTGGTAATAAAATAATATACTAAAATGCGGCTTGATTATTTATTTATTTTTTGGTCCCAAGTTTAGGGGTGCGATCGGCCCAGACCGTTTTGGAACCATCATGTTTAATAAAAACGTAAATAATTGAATAGAAAAATGTTTCTTTTTAGAGTATCTAAACTTTGTATATTTCAATAACCTCTATAACAGTACTAAGAATTTCGGATCTGTTGCTGAACATCCTGATGGATTCTATAAATCTGATCAATCGACCCATGGAACCGTTCATAAACCATCACCAACTGTTTATCACTTTCTTCCCCTGGTTCAGTCAACTGCGCCAATTTCAACTGTTCCAGTAGAGTTGGGATCTCCATCAACAATGGCATGATCTGTAACAGCATCAGCCCCTGTTGAGGAGTGGGTTTGTTGGTATTGGAATTGGAATTGGAAATCTGCGATGATGATGATGATGGAGATGAAGATGAAGCGGTTGATGCATACTGGCCCAGATCGTTTTGGACGGATGAGAGACGGTCCATTAGTTCCGGTTGGTTTGTTCGGATTGCGGATCGTAGTTCAGATGGGTTAGTTATCGATTTGATATGTTCAATTGAATACATAGTGGGTTATTTTTTTTTTTTTTTTTTGGAAGTTGAGTGAAAATTTTTATTATTAATTTTTGGTTAACTGCCACGCCACCACAATTGTTGATAACATTTATAAAAAAATAAAAAAATAATATTTGTGAACTATTTTTGATATCAAACGTCTTTTATTCATTTTGGAATGAACAAAAAGCAAAACATAACATAAAAAAGGATATAGTTTGTATCCAAAAAGAAACTTATAAATGTTTTTCTTTAATAAAAATAACGGTTTTAATTAATTGGTAAGAACTAATCGACCATTACAAAGAAAGCTTGGATTTTATTAACTCGTATGAGATCACTGATTACTGATACATTTCCAATGTACGCGTACTCTGATTGTTTTTTATTTATTTTTTCCGCGGTGACATTGTGGCGGTTTGAGTTCCACACAGCTTGACATTTGTGTGCGACAAAAAAAAAAGATCATTGCCATGGTAACACGGCAAAATGAAATCTTCACGCAACCAGCCATTATTGCTGCATACACATATCACATTTTAATTAAGGGGTAAGTCTGTAAGCTTTATGCCAATGTAAGTTTAAGCTTACATACATCTCAGTTTTAAAGGGTTGCAAGTCTACCTGTGGCCAATGTAACATATTAAAGTATCGATGATCAATAAACGCGTGTACTAATCTTTTTATATAAGCTTAGTTATCAGACTTTTGTTTGTCATTCGAGGCAGGGGTTGCAAAATATTCATCTCGGTTCAAACTTATGGACGAGATGTCGGTTATTGGAGGTCGATTATGATAAAAGCTGCCAGTTTCTATTGGTAAATTTGAGTATACGCATTGCTTTCAGCCACGTACAGTGTAATTTTTTAAGTTTGCAACAGCCGTGCGGCGTTAATTTTTATTTTATTTTTCCTCTCTTTTAACACATGTATAAATATATCTGATAAGCAGCAGCAACAGCAGCAAGTCCGATCCGGTATTTCTCCGATACGCTTCTCATTATATATATATACACAGGCGGTTCTATATAGTGGCGATTTTACAAATGATTGGGTTCGGATGAAACTTAGTTTTCTTGTGTTTGGTGACTAGAAAGATGGTCATTAAGCTTAGCGACTAAAAATAAAAAAACTGCCAAAAAGTGCCAGCCACCTAATCAAATCATCACAGTGGAACCAATCGTTAGCATGTTTGTTCTTTTGATACGTATACGGGTCTGAGAATGTATCAGTGTTGTACTTATAAACACTTTAACAGTTATTAATAGTTTGAATGGACAGCGTATGGTACATCACGACCGTATATTGTACTCGTTCATGGTGTGCGACCAAGTGGACGGAAAATCTAACACCAAATGTCTCACCGAGTACAGCCAAAAACATAAAAACAACAAAAACATCACGACAATCACCAGCTGCTAATATTAAAAAGTTAAAAGAACTGTAATGATTGATCGAAAGCATGCGGCGCCAATAACAAAATCCTCAATTGAGGTAACCCATCAACCCCAAGGTATTTTAATAAATGAAATGGATTCGAGTATTAAACCTCCCAATTTTTTTTTTTTTTTTTAAAAAATTAATTAAGATGCCGTTCACCACTACCGAAGAACAAAAAAAACCCCCTCTACAGAACATATCTTAGGCTTTCGGTTATTTCCATGCATGGTTGCACACTACGTATATACGAGTACCAAAAAAAGAATGAAAAATAGTTTTGGAAGCAAGCAAGGCTCAGAAAAATACGATCGCTGTTATGAAACATATTAAACACAGCCAATCTAGATAAGCGTGTAAGATTGAGAGAAAGGTATAAGATATTCGTACCGGTGTGGTGGGTGCTCTGATCTGTTAAATTATAACTCAATAGCTCAATACCTTAGGCCTTTTGCCAATTGTTATAGTTTTATAATTATTACTCCTAAAAACAAATATCAGATGGGGCTTGACAAGACTTTGGTAACCTATGTTTCAAATTTAATTATAGACTACATCGCGATCGACGAAATCTGGGGCGGTTTCCAAAAATAAAAAAATGTAGACTGGGGTTTTTTCGTTTGCAGTATTTAAATTACCGCATCCAGGTTTAATTCTTTTAATATATATAGGTTCGATAATAATAATAGAGAACCTTGTCAACCATCCGTTGTTCTGGTATACTTTTATGTCACGGTCAAGTTCATTATCATGAGCAGACGTAAATGAACGTTGAAAAAAGGGATGCAGTTTTAGCTAGCCTGGGAGCTGGGAGCCGTGAAGATCACTATAATTTTGAGGCAATGCACAGAGTTGTTACATGGCATACATAATTAGTTAACCTTACATTCACGAAATGTCAAAAGTTCTTGTTTCCATCAGTCCTGCAGGTTTAATTATAAAATAATTATAATCACTGGCATCGCTGAGTTTAGCTGATCCCCATACTAATCGAACGCCTATTTATTTAGGGACTATCTATCTATCTATCGACTGACTTGATTGCTAGCCATGGTATTCTACATTTCAACAGATAATTAACTCTTTAATGGCTGGCTGTTGCAATAAATCAAATAATATTGCTTTACCAATTTAACCTATTTGGACAAACTCTTTATTTAAGACATGTATAATCAAAGCGATGTAAAGACAAGTGCGTGCGTGACCTGTCATCAATCCACACCAACCAACCAACCAATTAATTACAAAATTAGACGCATCTTCTCCGCTCGACGCCACAACATATCAGATATATAATTTATATCTGTTCTATAATGTCGATAATGATGCATAAGTGTTTTACGCGTAAATTTTCTTAAAACCCCTGTAGACCGTAATTTATCCCTGTTGCTACGTACGGTAAGGTGTTTTTAATTTATTGAGAAAGGAAACTTTTGCTGCTCGATCGCTGTATACCAATAAGTTCACTTAGTCGTGCCTAAGGAATTGCTTTGGGACCACACACTTGCACTGTGCGCACGGGCCACCGCTATTAGTTTATTTTTATTTTTATTTTTATTTTTTATTGAGAGAAAAAGGTAAGAATTTCGGGAAAGAAATGTTTAGAGACATTTTGTGATGCAGTGATAATAATCAATAAACACAATTATTAATTTTTCGTATAAGTTGCTAATTTATATGCAATTTCAAGATCGAAAATAATATAAACGGTTGATCCTGGTAATAGATCTTTTGATTACACCATCAGATATTATTTTGCAGTATAGTAATACAGATCATTTTCCAAGTTCCCTGTTATCGTACAGCATTAGATGAGAGATCTTAAGATTAGGTTTTTTTTCCAAGTTTGGAATCATAAGGAGATAGGCGTGAACTAATCGTACCTTGTCAAAAACAGGCAGCTACGGTTTATATATAATATATACGACTATAGGGTCGAGTACCGCTACGCCTTTGAAGCAAGTGCACGGAAGAAGGAATTAGTAACCATTTTCAAATTTATAAGTTTTATACTTGTAAATTATTTTGTTGAAAATCTAAACCATTGTTGTTTTTAGATACAAAAAAAAAAAAAAAAAAAGGTTCTAAAGTAATAATAGATCATGTCATTTCATCGTAAAAAAGTACTATAAATAAGTAATAAATAAAAAAAAAAGGGTTAAATAATACACCTTGGAAGCAGCAAATTAATCCAAGTTTGAAAATCTGTTAGAGCCATTTTTTGGAACTCGACGCAGTGGAGTTACTACTAAAAGATGAAGAGTAACTACTGACTGACGACAATGCTCTTGATGATGTCGACCCGCGGTGTGTACTCTCAAAAAAACTCTGATGTCTACTGTTATTATTAAGAGTGGAGGCGCCACTTGGTACCGATGCAAAAGTGGAATTTTCTAATATGCTTTCCAATTTATTAGTTTTCAGTGCTTCATCAACTTTATGCCAATTATCGAGGTACTTTTGGAAGTCATCAATCATCAATTCGTAATACTTTAATAATTTTGATTTGCGTTTCTTTTCCTTAATTGCTTGCATCAAATCCTCCATGGTGTGGTTAACATTGTCGGTCAGCTGCGAATGTTCCAACCAGATATCAAATTTACCGGCTTTGGATAATGAATATGTTATGTCTTCTTTTTTGGCTCGATGGAATTGCCCTTGTATGATTTGGATTGATTCGTTTAATGCTGTGTAGAATGCTTGGTTATCGAGACGTTTAAGTTCCCGTGCCGTTGTTAAAGGCATTGTTGGTTATTATTTAAAAAAAAAAAAACCTGTTTGATTGGTATGTATTATAATTAAAATAGTAATAAGATGAATAACAAAAATAAAAAATAAAAAATTAAGGAGGAGGGGATATGGTGATTCTTATATACAACTGATAATCGTGATAGATGAGGAGGAGTTGTTTATAATTCAAAAAAAAAATATAAAAAAAAGGCCACAAAAGAAAAGAAAAAAAATTAAAAAAAAAAAA
>JAJLUN010000227.1:0-24578 GCA_030564365.1 Blastobotrys arbuscula | reverse complement strand
TCTCGACATCTTAGGTTTGAATCCTGTATTACATGTCTGAACTTAAATTTATTTGATTTTTGTACTCTAAAATAAAACTAAATTTCGGCAATGACATTTTTTGTTTTTCAGTGCTTTGTTCATTAAAACCTAGTACATTCTTATTCGCTTGTTCTGGTGGTTTTGAGCCATAATATTACTGAAACAATATAACAACTAGCTCTTTATCCCTTTTTGAACGTTAAGTACAGTTAATCGCCAAAGTATCAAGTTTCGCTCATGCGCTTAAGAGCCCTAGCTACACAGTTTTATCATTGAACTATACTTGCCAATTGAGGGAACGTTAGATTCGATTTCACACAAGTTAGGTATACATAAAGATAAGGGCCGCATATATATCTCGCTGCACGAGGAGCCTAGTTAACTGGACGGTTGCACTTCCGCTATTATCATGCGTACTATTTGATTTTTTTGAATAAAATTCAAACCTAGGTCCTGAAGATCAAACCATATGTGTAAAGAATAGTTCAAGTTTACAATTAATAAAAAGCACTTCTAAAGAAATGTATAGACGACATGCATATGGTCGGATATTTATATAAGTTTTTAGGAAATCAGCTGATTTCGGCAAAAAGTGCTAACGTCAATGTTTTACTGGATACTTGACCCCAAAAAAAGTTGCTTATACATGCCAGTTCACATGCGAAACGTCTTTGTAATACGTGTGTAGTGGATGACTTGATTAAAAAAATAGCTATAAGAAAGTTCCGAACCTTGGTGGCTTATCTTCGGTATATTATAGTGCCGATGCCACTTCAAACTTGCGAAATTTCCGCAAAACATTTGAGCCGCAGAATCACGCTATCGATTTCAAATGATTGTGATTTTAATTAAAATTTTCATCCTTTTTTCAAAATCAACAGTTATCTCCATTAGAAAAAATCATTATTTGCTCATGATGGAAGATTAATTTTTTTCACATTCGCCCCTAGCCCCGTTTCTTCAGGTGTTTTATGCACCTCAATTGACAAACCAATTCTCACAAAGTGGCCATAAGCTTAACAATAGGATTATTTTCATATTAGCGTGCGTTTATTGGGAATAAAAAATATAGCTGTATTACCAATCCAGCAGTTCAAATTTGATCGCGACCGAACTAGACCTAATAGGAAATAAACGAGTTAAAAAAAAAAAAAAATTCTATTGTGATACGATTTATCATCATATGAGGTTATAAGCCCACAATTTAGTGTATAATTTGCGCACGTAGCATTGCAGACATAAGTAAAGCGCAAGGAAAAAAATTTCATGTGATATCAGCTCTCAGGCCCCTCCCTCCTCAGGTCCGTAAAATGACGGTTCGGGGAAATAAGCCTAACAATCAAATTCAAGACATTTAAATATATATAAGGAAATTTCTCCCCCACAACCATAAACACGCAAGAACTTCTCTTCTTTCCAAACTTTTTTGATTAACCTTTTACCGTAAGGAATTTTTTTTTTTTAAATTTTTTTTCTTTAATCATTTCTTCACCACGGCCACGAATAAAAGCAGTGGTATAGAATATATCCATAAAATGACAAAAAAAGTAGTGCGACCAAGTGATATGCCACCACTTGTTAATGCCTTCAGCGGTGCTGTTGGCGGGGCAGTGGCTAATTTGGCGGTATACCCATTAAACGTGGTGGTTACCCGACTACAGATCCAAACCAAAAAAGCACTACAAGAAAAAAAAGATGACAAGAACAAACCAGTAGAACGATATAACGGGGTTTGGGATACATTTTACAAAATATACAAAAATGAAGGGTTTAAAGAACTATTTAGTGGAGTTGGGGAAGATACAGTGGCCGTGATGACTGCTGCGTTTTTTTATTTTTTTGCATATGAGGCGATTAGATCAAGACGAATGAAGTTCTTGAAACGGAAAAATGGTAGAGCTCCAAGTACTTTGGGCGTTACTGAGGAGTTAAGTATTGGTACAATAGCAGGAATGTTTTGCAAATTTATCACTGCTCCTTTGAATAACATGGTTACTAGAAAACAGGCAATTAAAGGATTGACTACTAAACAGGTAGCTATGGATATTTATAATGAAAAGGGGGTTACAGGCTTTTGGACTGGTTATAAAAACTCGATTGTTTTGTCCATCAATCCTTCTTTAACTTATTATTTTTTCCAATATTTGAAGGCTATTTCGATCCCAAGAAAGAGAAGAGATAATCCAACTTCGACTGAATTGTTCTTTTTATCAGCCTGTGCAAAGGCTATTGTCACTTTGTTGACTTATCCTTGGATGTTATCAAAGACTAAATTACAAACACAATCCAAAAAGGATGCTGCTGAAGGTAAGCAAAGTGAGAAGAAGCGGTTCAAAGTTATCACTGATGTAACCGATCAATTACAAAAAGAAGGCCCTGGTGCAATTTATCAAGGTTGTAAAGGTCAAGTTTTGCGGTCTTTTTTTAGTCAAGGGATTACCATGATGACAAAAGATCAAATTGCTAGAGTTATTATTTACATTTATTTTGTATTTACCAAACGAATTTTTAGTTAGAATCTTATAAATTAATAGAGTAATATTATTACCGCTTCACATGCTGTGCGGCGCTCAAACATTAAAAAAATAATTCATATATTCATATTCATATTCATAAAATTTATTAAACATCCTATAAACAATAATAATTAAAATAATAGAAATAATAATAGAAATAATAATAAAATAATAGTAATAATAATCATTACAACTCACCGGTCAAAATCGCCTCCACAACATAATTGATATATTCTCTCTTAGTTTGCAATTTGACACCAAATTTATTTTCCAATTGCAATCTAATGCTCTTCTTAGTAACAGTCATCAAATCGGCAGTTCGCAATACTTCTCGAATTTCTTGTGTAATTTGCTCATCTGATGGTAAGCTTCTCAACATTGACATTTCAACATCACCGCTATAACTTCGTGGAGACATCATGGTAGAAGCCCGTTGATGTTGCATCATTTCATTTGGACCAGTAGAAATTGGTCTTGATAACCCGCCAGCCATACTGTATTCAGATTTGGCTCCTTGGTTACCATATTGACTCATTGGCATACTGTATCGCGATTGTGCGCCAGAATATTCGGTACCTGCACGAGTAGATCGACCTGCAAACGACTCATCATCTCCCAGACCAGATTCCTGCCATTCATTGGTTTTATAATCTTGCCATCTTTGCATTGGAATTTCGCTTGGATCAAATTTCCCTTCGCCAGAAAGAACTAATTTGTTACCTTTTTCACCCATAACGACTCGGGTATTACCCCAAGAGAAATCATCCATATGCCAGAATGAATATAATGGTAGCGCTAATGCAAACACTGGGATCGCCAAGATATAAATTATCATCCACCCAATCATTTCCCATCGTCGTCGCAATAAGAAAATAATTGCTTGCAAACCATAAATGGCTGCCAACATGGCAATAGATGTAATTGGAATATTATCCTTATCTTTACCAATCAAATAAAACAAATATACCAAATATGCAACAGTAACTGGTTGAATGATTGTTGAAAACAAGTCAATGATAACAATAAATCTCATGGAAAAACAACAGAAACCACACATATTGCTCATTGGAGCCAACTCCACCAAATTATGAACAGTAGAATTAATCCAACGACGTCTTTGAGATAAGAAAACTGACCAATTACCAGGAGCCACAGTCCACGCTTTAGCATGTCGTAAAAATTTGGTTTTAAACTTGGGATTATGTTTTAATAATAGAGTAGTCAAAAATCGATCTTCCCCCAAATGCAGCAAATTTTTCACATGCAATGTATCAACTCGGTTTTCTTCATATCCTTTAACAATAGGGTGGCTAATAAACAATGGCTTGCCTGAACCAGTTTCATAAACTCGATATAAAGAAAAACAACCTGGTAAACAAGTGACTGAGCCAAACAACGATTCAAACGCCTTGACCAGATTGTGGGAAATATAATATTCATAAACTTGCATCATTGTAACCATAGAACTTTTAGCATTGGACAATTCAGTTTCACCACAAATAGCTTGAACCCTGGTATCATGGATCATGGCACTAACCATCTGTGAAACAGAATCTGGAGCAACCATAGTGTCCGCATCAGTTTGAAAAATGTATTCATAAAACGCTGGATTAACACCAATAATATCTTGAACATGATGGTACAGTTCCAGTTCCAATGGATTCATTGGTAAATTATAGTGAACACGATTCAAAAATCTCATCAAAAGCATTTGTGAATCTCGCTTACCTCGATTACCTGGCCGATTGATTTCAGTTGGTTTACCAACCTTGACAATAACCACATATGGAACAATATGACCGCTAACTTCATATAACCCACTATAAATCTTACCCATGTTATGTTGTTTGGCACCTTCACCCAAAGATTCAAATGACAACGCTTCTGGGTCATCATTAGGTGGATGCTCCAAAATATCCAAAACAATTCTTGGAGTAGGTCGATCATTACCGGCACCAACAATCATACCATCACACAGCACCACCAGTAACTTTCTTTTATCATCATATTTCAGTCGAGCCAATGATTCAATACCTCTTCGTAAAGATTCTTCATCTTCTGTATATGCAGGAACTTGGCAAATGACAAATCGATCCAAATCTTCGGGAATACTATTTCTGGTAAATTGTAATGCGGCAAAAAATTTAAATGCAATAATTACAACAACAAAAATTGTAATTGCCAACAAAAAGTATCGGGCAAATTTACATTTTACCGAATCTCGTGTATCTAATTTCCCAACCATGAAAATATTCTTCAAACATCTTTCAGCATGGAAACGTTCTTCATCAGTTAATGGTAATTCATTAAATTTATCCGTAACATCACGGCCATTGCCTTCAGTAAACAAATCAACAATTGGCTGGTCCATGAAAAACTTATTAACATTACTAGGAACCTTTTTACCTTCCGGTGCCTTTAATGCAATATTACCAGCAACATAATCAGATAAATCAAACACATGCCCATTCAACGAAGCAATGGTTTTGGAATCTTTTTCCAAAAGTTTACCGATGGCCTTTGGGGTATACCCAACATATGCCTTTCGATAATTTTGATTCCAATTTTTCAATTGTTCCAAATACCAATCTGGTCGATAATCATCGGTGAAGTATCTAAAGTCATGATATTGGGCATTCTTGTCGCTATAATTACTACTAGTCTGTCCATAGACAATATAGGGACTAAGCGACCCATTTTTATTTGAACAGACTGCGGAAATTTGAATTGGGAATAAATCACTTGAATCATCACCACCATAATCCAAAATGTCTTTTTGAGGGACAATATTTGGCAAATGATTGGGTGCCCATTTAGTTAAATCAAAAATAACACCATTAACGCTAGTCATTACCTTATCAGGTTCCGAATCATAAGAATATTGGGTCAATTCTTGAGGTGACATGACATCCTGTAATGGACAAATCAAAAACGGGAATCCAATCAAAAACAAAACACACAAAATACAAGTAGACCAAATCATTAAATTAATAGCCAATTTTTCCCTCCATGCAACTCGAACATCTTTTCTTGGTAATCGGCCAATTACTTTGATAAAAAAATCGGGAACCCACCATGTAAATAACCATACAATAAACATCCATCGTTTTCTTGATCCAGATACTGGCATTTCATCTACTTGATCTTCATCATCTTCACCAATTGCTTTACTGCTAATATACTGACCGTGGTTGACGGAACGCGAATCTGTAAACCTAAACATATCACCACCCATTGTAGCACCACCAATACTTTTTGCATCGGGATCAAAATAAAACCCTTCATTATCAGCATAATGGGGATCTCCACCACCACCACCACCATTGGCATCATCAGCATCCAAGTATCGTTGTCGAGCGTTTTTGGCAAATGACATTTCTGGATCAGCCAATTGTAACCAGGCACTTTCACTCAAAAAAATACCACTTAGCCCAATTCTAGCATCTCGTTCTGGCCATGATCTTGTGGCAACCAAATTAATGACTTGATCACGTTCGGGAAGGTTCGCCATTGTTGCTGCAGTGTTGGTTTCACTATCAACATCTACATTGGTTAGTTTAATAAATTCATTAAATGTCAAAAACACTGAAAAATCATTAGTTTTGACTCTCCTTGCCAGCTCTGGGATACCAAATGCTTTGATTTGTTGTCGAACGCATCGTGCGTCAAAAGATGACCCCAATCGATGATCATTTGGTTTCAAACAAATGACAAAATATGGATTAGCACCTTCAAAAGAATCTATCAAATTATCCATTGCAGTAACAAATTGTCCACTTGCATCTTTTTTAACATTAGATTTTTTCTTTTTACCAGATTCTTTTTCCGAATTATCTGCAACGGTATTTCTTCTTGCCAATGACGGCTGTCTTAACGGTTTACTAGACAAATGTGCTTGAACCACTGTATTTTGGCTACCAAAAGTAGAATCAACGACCGCACTTGATGCAAACACTGCTTTCAAGAAATCTGAAGAAGATGAAGATGTAAATAATGAAATAATATCACCACTAATACTTTCTGCATTAGACCCAACGAAATTATCAACGCCATACTCAACCTCACCAGCAAAATGACGAACAGAAAAGCTTTTTCTTGATGGGGCACATTCAATAATAGTGCTATTCTCAAATCGTCTATCCAACAATTTCATCACTTGAGCATCTTCCTTGTTTCTTCGAGAATAATCGTCAATTACTGACAACAACCCTTGAGAAGGCCGGAATAAAGCTTTGACTGCATCTTTATTATCAAAATATTCAGATGCTGGAATAACCACTTCTTCAGAACCAAACTTTTCGGCTGGTTTTTCATAATAACTCGATAACAAGTAATTATATAACATTTCATTGGCAGAGTTATGCAATAGTTTATCCAGAGTAGGAACTGCAGATGAGATTGTGAATCCTGGAAAGTCTGCCACTTTGATAGTAGTATCAACAACACTATCCATTTCTTCAGTCCAATCATGTCGTGCTTGAGATAATCTAGTATTAATTTTTTCCATAACCCAAGAAAACAGTAAAGTATACAAAGCTCTTGCCAATTCATCAGCATTTTCTCTAGCACCCTTTTGATCCAAAACCAAAGTAACTCGATCTCTACCGATAGTAACAGTTTTATAACTTAATGTAGTTTCCAAAATATTAGCTCGAACCCCCAAGAAACTAGAAATGCATGATAAAACGTCGGTATTTGAAACTTCAATAGCAGCACTACTTGTGCCATCTGCCCCGGTGCTTCTAAATTGCAATTGCCCGATATGCAAGATAGCGGCCAAAATCTGACATATATTTGCAATATCGGCTCGACTGAATTCTAATGCTTTCAATGCTGTCTTTAACTGTTTAAACCTTTGCTTGTCATCTATACCTACACGTAGCTGAGTGTGATGACCTAGATATCGATATCTACTACTAGAAACATCAGACAGTGCCAAATGTTCTCGTTCACTTTCAGAAGTGCCGGCCATCAAATAATAAAAAACATGATAATTCCGTTCTGCTGTGGGAACTTTGGTGATTCTTGCTCGTTCTAGTCTATAATCCAAAATCGATGCACCAATCAACGTGTTATCTGCCAGATATTGAAATTCCAAAACACTACCAGCTCTTGATGCTGATAACGAAGATGCAGTTTTTGTGGTTGTAAATGCTGAAAATACAAAATCCGCATGATTAATTTTTTTCGATAAAGGGTTGTTGCTTAATGCTATTTATTGTTAGTTTCTTTCTTCCTCTTTCTCTCTGTCTTTGTCTATACATACTTAATAAATGTCCAACTAAAGAATTTCTAAATTCTGATTTCCCAGAACCAGATTCTCCCAAGAATAATACCATTTGAGATTCTCCGCGTTTACATAGTCTATTGTATATACGGGCCGCGAGATCTTTAAAAGTTTGATCTTGGTTGATATCAAATTGTGAGAATGTGTTTAATGCGATTAAAGTGCCAGTTGAAATTGACACAAACGGTAGTCCTTGATGGTATCTTGATGCGATATGACTCGTTAAAGCATGGTCTGTTAATGTGTTGGCAGGCAACAAACTAAGGTCCATAGCCGCCGCTTGAGGTGCCATCTTTTTTTTTTTTTTTTTTTAAAATAAAAATTCCCTTTATATTATCAAGTTGAAATGACGCTTAGTGCTCTTGGATATTTATTCTCTTTGGGATTTTGTCGTTTGATGATTTCAAAATCTCAAAGACGTTTGCATAAAACGAATTGATTCGTTTAAATTTTTTTTATAATGTTGTTGTAAATGTCGTGTGGGTTTGGTTTCAATTAAGATATACAAAAAAAAAAAAAAAAAAAATTATTTACGAGCGAGAGAGTTAAAAATAAAATAATAATAAAATTACTAGAAAAATAAAAGACAAAAGCCATAAAACAATTTGGTAAAACGTACAGGGGATCTTTTTCTACGGTCAGCGTGAATTCCAAAAGCGTGTAACGGGCGTCGGCAAGAAAGTTAATTTTATTAGATTTTGTTTCTTTTCTTTTAAGGACAAAAAAAAGTCTAAAAATAATCTCAATCTCAAATTTTCAGATTTCAGGCGCACAACTCTGCATTTGTGCTAAAAATATTATTTTTTTTACGTGAAATTTAAGTGAGGGCATAAAAATTTACTGCGTTTTTTGTTTTGTTTTGTTTTTTGGTGGCTTACTTAATGACAAAGTATAATTTAAGCAGCCCACAATAAACTTGAGAAGTGGTCTGAAAAAAAATTGGCCACATGTTAAGCGCCGAGGAAACAGAAGAAAAAAAAAAAAAAAAAATTTAGCATCCAAAAAATTCTGCTGTCTTCCTCCATTGCAACAAAAATTGTAGGCTTACATATATATCTATAATGATTGGTTTATGACATGGCAATCCATGGATGTGAGGAAAGTCAGTAGTTTAGGCGCACTGGATGGCTTCTTGACTGTCTGAGGACAGTTTGAAACTCATTTGATAGGTGTCTTGACCAACAGTGAGACGCTCGTCTTATTGACTAAGGTTTTATAAGGCATAACAGGAAATATCTTTCAACATCTCACCACTGTCCCCGCTTCAGTGTGTGAAAAAAACTAAAAAAAAAAAAAAAAAAAGACGAGCCGAGATACTTCAGACATATGTAGCAGACCATATGGGATGAGTTGCATGATAAAAGACCTGTTTTCACTTAGAGCTTCTCTCCCTTCGACTGGAATCCAAAAAAAAAAAAAGGCTCTCCAATGTGGTTCATATTCCGGTGGATACATACTCCTTGAGTCTTGATAATTCTAATTTAATCGCTAAAACGCGTATCAGCGGACCAAAATCGTTTGAAAAATTTAAACCAATGCACACGCATGTGGAGATTTCAGTTACGATGATATATCTAGCGAATTGGCTCTTCCGGGCACGCCAACGAGGCTCTCTCTGGGACGTCATTCATTACAAACAGTTGGAAATATTTCGTGCGAGTCAATAGTATTGAGGAATGTTTTCTAGCTAAATGTTTACAAAACTTAAAGGCTAGAGATAGTTTATGATATTTGACCCATGCATTGGATTCAAGAAGTTGTTGTTACATTTAAGCGCAGAATTAATTCCAACAAAACGCTTTTTAATAAAACAGTAAAAAATATTAGTTAACAAAACGTTCTTATTCTTAACTCTATTTTTATATGCAAGGTAAGAGCTTAGCTGTCGATTAATAGATTCCATGTAGCCAACTGTTTCAGCTTAGTTCTCGGCATTCATTATGATCGATATATAAATTGTTTGCAAAGGATTTAATATACGGGCATCGCGATCGTATCATGATCAGGCATGGCGCCGATATAAATATATATCAGATACATTATTAAAGAATTTGAACTCAGATCGATGAAACCATCACCATTAATTATTGTTTTATTTTATTTCAATGTGCCCTTATTGTTTAGATTTCAAAAGTTAAAGTTGTTAACAATTGTAGATGATCGACGTTTACTATATACATGCTTCATATTTTAACGTTCATAACTGATTTATACTATCATAAGGTCCCATAAGTAATTCAAACATGATCGATCGAAGCTTTTAAATTTCAGTACGCTGCCTATGGGACCATTTTTTTCATAACTATACTAAACGTTTCAAAAATTGCAATACTGTATATGTAAAAAATTCTATGATGTTGATACATAATTAACTAATCATTCGCAAATTTAAAGTTCTTCTTCCAAACTAATAAATAAGCTCGCTATCAAGCTGTCTTATTAAGCTAACTTAATTATGTATTATTAATTTTTTTTTTTTTTGATACTCTTTTATAAGATATATATTTCATAAAAATTTTAATTATGGTTTAAAAGGCAATCTGTTGAAAACTTTAACCTTGCATCTGTATTTATGATCTGATATAAGCTATACTAATATTAAGCTTTCCAGTGCCCATTGAAATTGCTGATAAATTCCTTGATATTTTTTTCATTAAGAGAGCGGCCATGACCCCCCTGACCCTTGCATATATAACTTTCATTGTATTGTTAAGTTTTACATATATCGATAATCAACTGCAATGGTTTCGGGTACAAATTACCATCATTTTTGCCTAACTCATCAAGTATAAGATTATAAGTTAAGTTATCTGGGTTAACTTATATATTTTCACGATCTATCGATAAATGCCGGTGCTGTACGTAAATATGTAAAAAATTTGTACCCACGTAAGCTATCACAAGCTTACATTTAATATTGCCATCGGTAAAGTTACCCCAACTACAGAGCGCTAGCGCAGGTATTAATACAGCATATTATAGGTTTTTTCATGCTGAATCTTAGTGGTTCCCACCCTAAGCTTACAAGTTTAAGCCCGAGAAAGTGAGGAAAAGTTGTCTGAAAAATTCTTTGTTTTTAAAGTTGGATCTGAGACCATGGCAGTATGGTTTTAATTAATTTATAGGCAGTAGCAGATAAACCTTCGTTTTCTGTTAACAAGAAAAAAGACCCTCCTTAAAAAAAAAAAAAAAAAAAAATCTCTTAATGAACAATGTCAAAAAAAAAAAAAAAAATTTACAAGGATACAGATCCCGGACTAGTCTCAGAATTCCCGTATGATAGGTGAACACAAATCTACCCAGCAAATCGTGGTATCGCTATATAAGCCCAGTTCGATCTTTTATACCCCTGAAAAAAAGCAAATTTCAATATTATGTAAGCTATAATTAGTGGTAGCTAATTTTCTTCAATCGGCTTTTTTGACCAGTCATAACCCGTCCAACATATGGTAAGCCTACAAGCAAAAGGATTCCATTCCTGCGTGCGCATCGTATGCACATAAGCACATCAAAGCATGAGAGTAGCATTGAAATTCTCGCTGCTGATAACTTACATAAATTTCTGTGAGCATGAACATGAGCATGAGGATTCCAAGCTTAGGGTATCTGATTTCCTGTACAGTATTAGTTACTATAGTAGATAGAATTTATGAATAAATTCATCTCTTTTCAAGTAACCATTTAATCTGCAGTATCATTTGCGAGATTATAATGCAACTTACACTATAAACTAAAAAAATTCAGTCCAGTCCTTAATTAGCATCCGATAAAGGCCAAACCTTGTAACAATTGCTTTGTCCATTTTTTTTTTTCTATTTTTTTTTACAATAAGCACACTCTTGCTCATAAAGGAACGATTGGAGGGGGGAGCTTGATAATTATCGGTAAGGCTTTATTATTTGGTCCGCACTAAAAAAATTGCCGACAATATTATTTATGAATTAACCCAATAAATTTTTTTTTTTTTTTCCTTTTCTCCCACATCCACAGCCGTAAGCTTACCTTATTTTAAGATTTAAAAAGTTATTTTTAGGTTTAGGAAAAAAAAAATAAACAAGTACGCTTGAAGAGAATTACCTTAAAAAAAAAAAAAAAAAGCTTTTTTTTTTTTCCACTGGCAGCACCAAAATTTCATTTATTCGATCGATCAAACGTTTCTTAAAACTTGCCGCCATCCACACTCCATCCATCACACATAAAAGAGAATAATAAATTATCCAGGTTAACTTTCTTTTTGGTACCACGGAGTTACTACGTGAATTTTTGTCAAGCAGAACTTTTTATTTTTCTCACATACACATTTTTTTTTATTTTTATTTTTTTCTTCAAAGCATTAGACAAAAAACTCCTCATTTCAAAAACCTACCTCAAAGAGGACGTTTTTTACTAACCAATTTATTTATAATAATAAATAACCTGAGAGAATGGACATTCCACCACTTTCCAACGCTCCTTTGCAAGTCAGCGCTTCGGCGTTGATTGCAACTTTGCATCAAACTTTTACAAATACACAATATAGAGCGCTAAGAATCGACTCGACCAGCGCTATCTATTTAGGTCCTAATATCGAAGATGCATTCATTACAACAGTATGGGATCATGCACATAGAAGAGCAGAAGATCAAGCATTGTTAATTGTGTAAGTACTTTTTTTACTGCCAAAAACGAAACTAACTTTTTTTTTTTTTAGACCCACCCACCCTGCCGCAACGACAGTGTTTTATAGCGCAGTTTCCAACTTTCCAAACTCAAGCCCGGCAATTGGGCAAGCTCTGAACGTTTTGACACCATTTTTCACTGCATTAACTAAATATAATATTTCAACACGATTTCATAATGGCATTTCAGTAGCATATTCTTTAAATTCTAAAGGTGATATCATTTCAACACGAATTCATTTGTCAGAACAACCATTCACTTCATTAGATCAACTGACTGATCTACCAACTAATGATCGAGTATTTGATGTTTTTTATCATTTATTATTAGCAGAATCAGATAGAGCTCAACATTTGAGTTTAAAGCAACCAGAAGAATATGACTTGTTACAAAATGGATCATTTAAACTCCCTGAATGGGTTACCTTTTCTGATGATTATGCATTGGCTAAAGATTGGAGTGATGGATTGAGACAATGTAACATCAAGGGGGCTACACTAAGGGGGATTCTATCCACACTTTCGGGTATCCTGTTGCTTGGTAATAAGTTAAACCGAGATGATCAAGAAGAAGGTTGTGCGTTACTAGGCCTAGACCCGAGTGTTTTATCAAACAACACTATTGAACAACTGATTTGCTCTGCATATACGAAATTGGTTCAAAACGTTCTTTATGAATTGAATAAATTTTTGACATTGGGCGACATTGACTTTGTTGCCGATCAACAAACTGTTGAGGCCGATGGCAATGACGATTTGAACGAAGTCATCGCCGTTGTGGAGATTGTGGAATGTGCGCAAGCTAGTAAAGCTACAGTTTTGAAAAATGTTTTTGATAATACGGTAGGCATCAACAATGAGTTGAATGAAGATGGGGTTCAGCTGAGCAAAACTCCAGCATCAGTGACAAAGTCTTTAACTAATTTACCATTGGTGAAAATTGATTCTAGAAAAGCGCCACATTTTGAATCGTTGGTAGATCGCGATACCTATTTAGCGAAAGAATTATCAGCAGATGAACAAGAGCAATTGCAATATTTATCAGTAGAAAGTTTGGCATCTAGTAGTAGAGTTTGGAACGTTTTGAATGTCGCGTCATGCGCAGATGCAGAATCGCAGGCTAAAGATGCTTGGTCATCACAAATAGTATCATCACAGATTCGAGAATATTTCGTTACCGAATGGGCCACTAAAAGACGAATGATTGATTTTAGTGCAGACTTTGGGTTGGAAGAATTTATGGAAAAATATAATCCAATTATGCCTCCAAATGTTGGATTCTATGAATTGGAACAATGGGCTAGGCAAGACCGAAATTGGGTGCCTCAAGAATTTTACTGCGGGGCAAGTAGAGTCTGGGTGTCAGAAGATGTATGGAGAGAGTTGGAAATCACAATGGCTGAAATTGAAGAACGGGGGGTGGATCCATTTGCTAATGCACCTATTATGGATGATCAGATGATGATGGTGGGTAATGCTTCTTTTAATCAACAACCTTTAAATTCAATAACTGGTAAATCAGCAAGAGGAGTACCAACGCCAATTGGAACATCATCACACCCTGGTGCAGGTGCTCCATTTGTTAATGATTCTTCAGATCCACTAAATCAGCCACTGCCGCCACCACAGTCACAACAACAATATGCGTCGAATATTAATAGCAATCCGTTTGAAAATCAAAATGACCAGTTATTGGATAAAGATTATTATAACGATAGCGACGGTGAAGAAGAAGAGCCAATTCCAATTGATGAAGATTATTTGAAAAAATTCCATGGCGATTTGGAGCACAACACCGGCTATAAAAATAATGTAGAAGTTGTTGAGATGGATGGTGAACGAAAGGCATGGGTATGGTTCGTTTGGTTATTGACATTTTGGATTCCAAGTCCGTTTTTAAAATGGGTCTTGAGAATGAAACGAAGAGAAGTTCGAATGGCATGGCGAGAAAAGCTGGTTATTTGTTTTTTGATCCTTTTATTGAATGGGGGGATTATTTTCTATATGATTTTTTTGGGAAAGTTGATTTGTTCAGATTATGATAAAGTTTGGAATGCAAAGCAACTTGCCACACATCAAGGTTCTGATGATTTTTATGTGTCTATTCATGGTAATGTTTATGATATTACGAAGTTTTATAAACAACAGCATTCTGATAATGGTATTAAAACCACTTCAAGTTTAATGTTAGAATTCGCTGGGGCTGATTTGTCTGATTTTTTTATGCCTCCATTATATCAGGCATGCCCTGGGATGGTTGATGATAAAACAATGAAATTGAGTTATAATATGAGCAAGAGCGATGTTAGTCAACTTATACAAGCTGACCATACGTCGGGCCCTGCTCAAGTTAATACCAGAACCAGATTGCATGACAATAATTGGTATAAAAATCGATTTGAACCTAAGATTAAACAATATTATAAGGGCCGATTGGTTGAAACTAAAGATGATGTAAAAAAAAAGGCCGAAAAAAATGAAAATTTGATGTGGGTCATTATTAATGAACAGATTTATGATATCAGTAATTATATGTTTACAATTAAGGATAAAAATCCAGATGATGATAAAACTAACAAAAAGTGGAATTTTTTGGATACTAAAGTTGTGGAAATGTTTCAAAACAATCAAGGGGAAGATATTACCGATGATTTTTTTAGTGCCAAAATTGATGGTCCCACACGTGCAAATACGTTGGAATGTTTGAACAATATGTTTCATTATGGTGAAGTTGATTTTCGAGATTCTGCCAAATGTCAAGCTGCCAATTATATTTTGTTGGCAATTGCAGCGATCTTAACATCGGTGACTCTTATCAAGTTTTTGGCAGCACTGCAATTTGGTGGGAAAAAGATGCCATCTCCACAAAATAAATTTGTGGTTTGTCAAATTCCTGCATATACTGAAAGTGAAGATGCATTACGGTCGGCGATTGATTCTTTGACATCTTTGAAATATGAAAATTCTCGAAAATTGTTGTTTGTTATCTGTGATGGTATGATTGTTGGTGAGGGTAATGATCGACCAACTCCACGAATTGTATTGGATTTGTTTGGGGTTGATGAAAAGATTGACCCACCGGCTAGAGCATATTTTGCAGTTGGTGAGGGGGCACAACGTTTGAATTATGCCAAAATTTATAGTGGGTTGTATGAATTTGAAGGTAATGTGGTTCCATATATGGTTGTTGTTAAAGTGGGGAGGCCAACTGAAACACGACGACCCGGTAATCGAGGTAAACGAGATTCACAAATCATGTTGATGAATTTTTTCAATAAAGTTCATTACCAATCAGCAATGAGCCCATTGGAACTGGAAGTTTTCCATCAATTGAATAATGTTATTGGGGTTGATCCAGAATTGTATGAATATATTTTTATGGTTGATGCTGATACATCGGTGAAAGAAGATTCATTGACAAGATTGGTGGCACAATGTACTAATGATTCCAAGGTTGCAGGTACTTGTGGTGAAACAGGGTTACAAAACGAACAAAAATCATGGGCAACCATGATTCAAGTTTATGAATATTTTATTTCCCATCATTTGACAAAAGCGTTTGAATCATTATTTGGTACGGTTACTTGTTTACCAGGTTGTTTTACATTATACAGAATGCGAACTACCAAAAAATTCAAACCATTAATTATTTCTAATGATGTTATTAGAGAATATTCGGTTTGCAATGTTGATACCTTGCATAAAAAGAATTTGTTTAGTTTGGGTGAAGATCGATATTTGACAACATTAGTTACCAAATATTTCCCAAAAATGAAGTTGACATTTGTTGCCAATGCTCAAGCGCACACTGTTGCTCCAGAAGAATTTTCAGTTTTGTTATCACAAAGACGTCGATGGATTAATTCTACCGTTCATAACTTGGTTGAACTGTTGAGAATCAATGATATGTGTGGGTTTTGCTGTTTTGGTATGCGAGGCATTGTTTTTATTGATTTGGCAGGTACTATGATGTTGCCATCAGTTGTTGTTTATTTGGCGTATTTGATTTATAAACTCGCCAGTCATGATGGGCCATTACCACTTATTTCGATTATTTTGATTGGTGCGGTGTATGGGCTGCAGATGTTGGTGTTTATTTTGAAACGGCAATACCAGCATATTGGGTGGATGATTATTTATTTGTGTGCATATCCAATTCATTCCTTTCTGTTGCCAATTTATTCGTTTTGGAATATGGATAATTTCGGTTGGGGGAATACACGTGTGGTTGTTGGTGAAAAGAATGGCAAACAAGTTGTTTCCGTTGAAGATGAAGGGTTTGATCCTTCAGCTGTTGAAACGGAAACATGGAAATCTTATGCAATTAGAAATGGTATAAAAGGTGCTGAACGACCAATTGTATTTGACGGCCTAAAGGGGCGGTTATTTAACCAAGCTTATGGAGATGGTGATGATGAGTATGGTTATGATATGCAAGAATTGGAACCAGTGGATCAAAGAAGAACTATTTATGATATTGATCAACAGAGTAAAATGTTGGAAGGAGGTGTAGTAGGAGCAGGAATTGGAGGTAATGCATCTGTTTATTCTGCCACCACCCGACCAATGAGCACATTTAGTGATTTGAGATCTACTCCAGGTAATCGACAGTCACAATTTGGGGTCTTCCCCGCACAATCTCGAGCAAGTTTGGCAGCTCCATCCACAAGAATGTCCTCGATAGGTGGTGGTGGGGCACAATCCATGTTGATTGACGATGGAGCTAGTCGAATGCCTGATTTGTATGATGAACATCGAGATCACCAAATTAGTGAATCTATTCGGCTAGTTTTGGAAACGGCCGATTTGGATAATATGACCAAACGGCAGTTGAGGGAAAAAGTCGAGGATATTTTGGGAGTTTCATTCCAAGGTGACAAGATTATTCATGTTGATAATTTGATTGATGATGAATTGGAACGGTTAGAAGATTTGGACAACCTGGTTGGTGATGATGCAAGTAACAATTTACATGTCGACATGAAAAGATTAGATTAGTAAAAAAAGAAAAAAATTTACGCACATTTTATTTGAATATTCTTAATTTATTTGTTTTTTTTTTTAAAAAAAAATTGTTTTCAAATTGTATACAACTGGCGGGAGAATAAATTTGTAGCGTAGTACGAGTTATGCATTGTAGTAGTAGTATAAGTAAACTTGGTATCCCACGAATGTTGTGTATTTGCTGGCAAATCTAACACCAATTTTTTGGTGGTGGAAGTCAAGAATGGGCTAGTTGGTATTTCTTCTGTTGCATATTTACAAACAACTTGGAGTAATTGGAACTTCCACCCATTGCTATAATGATCATAATACAATCCATTATCGATATTAAGTGCTTCATTCTGAATCATTACCCACACTTTGTTGATTCGTAATTTTAATAGTTGGGTTAATAATGTAGATAATTGGGTGGTGAAATGTGTAATATAAATAGCATCCAACTGCAACCCTTGTAAAATTGACAAGTCGTTTTTTGGGTGGGTACTATTAGTGTAGTGAGCGAGATGTAACGCTTTTAATTTTGGGAACCACCTCTGCAACCTATCATGGTCACTAGTGAAAGTATGATTCAGTGCTAAGGTGGTGATTGTCGGGGATGCGTAGCATTGTAATGAGTATGGGTTGTTCAAGATTAGCGTGTGAACAGTTGGAGGAGGCACCCACGGTTGATCAGAGATTAGAATACCAATGTTATTAAATGCCATGATTTTCAAGTGAGTGCAGTTCGCAAGTAGATTTTGTGACATGAATGTGGAATCGATTAAATCGTTCTGGCCAGTGATTTCGAGCCGTTCTAGTGAGGATGGTAAAAATGAACTACCGCACATATCATCCAACACTTTATGGATTAGGTTTGTGCCCGTTAAAAGTCTGCAGTTTAAATGTAGGTATTTCAAGTTTTTGTTGTGAGAGAAGTGGGGGGAAATGGTGGGCCTGGTAGTACCTGGTTTCAAAGTTGAAAACATTGTCATAGAACAAGTGACGTTTTTACCGTTCAATTTATTCATCAATTGTTCAATGACGTTATTTTTCACAATCAATTGTTTCTTTTTTGTGAACTGCGGTGGGATTACCACGTAATTAATCATTCGTTTTAAATTAACGAATTGACTTGGTATAATCTTTAACAAAAACCAAGAGACTAAGTAATGTGGGTGGGTTTCCACTCGTAAAACATCATCAATGCATTTGATATCATAATTGGATCGGTCTGGATCGGAATACATTGGCAGTATGATTTGACAGTTTTCAACACATGTGAATTTGGAGTACCATAGTTGCGGGTCGGATACTATTTGTTGGCATAACAAGTTGAAATTGGATTGGTTGATGATTAGTCTTCGTGGTGGTAATTCAGCTGGGAAATCAAAGGTCAGTCTAGTCAAAGGTTTGTAATAGTATTCATTGGTGGGTAACGATATTTGATAAAAATTAGCAGAATGGGAGGTAGATGTTGAAGGGTATAAGTTTTGAAAATCCAACAGGATGTTTGACCATAAAGTGTGGTTTAGTAGGGTATATAATGAGCGACAGGTTGAATGGAGGGACAAGATTGATTCATTGTCTAGTTGCTGAAAGATCTTAATCAACAATTCAAATGGTAACATTGATAACATTTTTTTTTTTTTTTTCTTTTCTTTTCAAGTGGTATTAAAATATAAATAAATAAAAAAACAACTTGTATGTTGTGATGATAATAACAATAATAAATAAATAAAAAAAGTAAAAGAACATAGGTATTAACAAGGTATTTATAATTTTATGTGTTATATATTAAACAACTTTGAGATGCGCCGCGCTTAGCGATTCATGCATGCATCACCCATTGGGTTTTAATCGCGATGTTGTGTCTAATTAAGCGCGCGTGATAACATTTGTCGTGTTGTGGGACCGGGGTGCATATCCGATTTTAGCAAGCTTACCTGACCATATTAACAGACATGATATTTTCATCTTCCACTTTAGTATGTGCTCTTGACAGCTCATTAAACCCCATTTTTTTATAAAACTCCAACGATCCAGCCGAAGTGGCCCACAAGTTCAAACTTTTACCTTCATAGTAATCAACACAATAATTCATGAACTGAGTACCTACACCTTTTTTTTGCAAATTTTTATCAACCGCAAACATTGTACAGTATGCAGTATCTTTTTTACTAACAAAGTTGTGTAAAATGGCATGCTGATAACTATATTGGTACATACGAGGGTTATACATTGGATGCATATCACCCATTCTCAACGTTTTATCCCACCAATTATAATACCATACTTTGCGAACACTGTTTATCCGACTACACTGATTAACTTTCCATAAAGCCATTCCAACCGGAGCACCATAACAGTCTAAAGCAGCATGTAAATGTACAGTCGAATCTCCAGATTGCGTTAATAAATAATGTGTTAATCCTCGAATACTTTTACGAGCAGAAGTTTGTTCATTATACATTAAGTATCCAAACCGTGTACCAAGAAACGCGGTATATTGTAAAGAGGCATATTTCCACGCGTTGTTGTATGACAGAGTATCCAAGTTAATACGTGAAACATTAAGTTTCATTATCCCTTTTAATTTTATTTATTTTTATTTTTATTTTTATTTTTTCGATCCGATGAGTTAAAAATAAATAAAAAATTACCTTTGGATATCCGAGATTTTTACAAAATTTTGACTCTGTCTTTGGTACCGTATTTGATACGATATGTTGAGAATAATATAATAAAAAAAAGGCTCAATTTGATGTTTTCACCGCCCCATGTTAGCAAATAACTTTATCGGATCGAGGAATTGTTTTGGTGGAAAAGATAAAAAAAAAAAATGTTCGCGCTCAAAATCCCCAAGCCTGATTGGGATAATCAGATCCTTGGGACCCCACGCTTATAAAGTTTATCTATTCCATCACTCGAATTGATGACTATAGGCTGTGCGCGTTGAGTCATTAATTGTGTCAGTTTAAATTAATTATATCATATTTATTTCGGGTCGGACATTTTACTCACTGGCTTTACAAGCGGACATACATGACAAACTTTTGTTTGTGGTGAATTTTTTTTTTTTAAATACGAGGAATACGTACACAAGGAAAGAATTTAATCTGATCTTTTTGGTAACTTGCCCCCAATTGTTATGTAATCGGCATCTTTCAAGCACTGGAATATTAAAAAGTGGCGTGATGAATTATCGTAAAAAAAAAAAAAAGAGCGCATTCTGCAATTAATAAAAAGATATTTGGAATATTTGTATTAATAAACGATTCTAGACAGAGTCTCGAACCATAGATTGAGGAGGGGGTATGCAATCGTATATAAACACCTTATTTTCTTCCATAAAAATAGTGATAGGAATTATCGAAAAAACCAACTGATTACTATAGTAGGAAATTTAAAAAAAAAAAAAATTTTGCCAAGGTATTAAGCGATTTCGATAAATCTTGATTAACTCCGACTGTAATCCGCCTTTTGGTTACCCAAGGTTTCAAAAAAAAAATAAAAAAATTTCATTTTTAAAAAGACTTCCGGTCCCCGGCTCGAGCACAAAAATTTTATATTAAAAAAAAAAAAAAAAAGGACCATTTATTTTTCATTTTACTCCCCTGATTCTCTGAATTAGAACTTTTTTTATTTTATTTTATTTTTTTAATAACTTTTCGACAAATTTTTTTTTTAACTATACACCTATCAACAACAACTATAAAAGATGGATATAGTTCTTGAGGCTTGTGATACCTTCTTGCTAGATAGGGCCTATGCATATATTTTACCAAAACAACCAATATCTTTAAATGGTACTTTTGCAACTACCACGCCCAAACCAGAATATACAATTTTCCAGGCCGGTGATTATTTCGACAAGTCATTGTTTGCCCGAGATGATATGATTCGACAAGCAATCTCATTATTTGTAGTTGCTGTATTCTTTGCATATGTTGTTTATTTCGTCACAGCTTTATTTAGTTATGCATTTGTCTACGATAAGAGAAATTTCCAGCATCCAAAAATGTTAAAGAATCAAATGAGTTTGGAAATCAAACAAGCTTGTTCAGCTATTCCAATCATGACATTGTTTACGGTTCCGTGGTTTGTTGCCGAAGTTCGAGGCCATTCTGCATTATACTGGAATGTTAGTGACTACAGTAAAATATACTTGGTATTGCAATTCCCATTCTATATCATGTTCACCGACATGTGTATTTATTTCATTCACAGATGGTTACACTGGCCAGGGGTTTATAAAAAACTACACAAACCACATCATAAATGGATTGTTCCAACTCCATTTGCTAGTTTTGCATTCCATCCAATGGATGGCTATGTGCAATCAATTCCATATCATATTTTCCCATTTTTATTCCCATTGCACAAATCCAGCTACTTGGTGCTGTTTACGTTTGTTACTATATGGACTGTCATGATTCATGATGGGGAATATATGGCCAACAATCCAGTGATCAATGGCTCTGCTTGTCATACCATTCATCATTTGTATTTCAATTACAATTATGGACAATATACTACTTTGTGGGATCGATTGGGTGGTAGTCACCGAGTTCCAGACCAAGAATTGTTTGATAAGAATACCAAAATGGATCAACGGACTTGGAAGAAACAGAGCCAGCAAATGGAAGAAATTGCCAAAGTTGTTGAAGATGGTGTTGATGATCGGGAATATGTTACTGCTGCTGGTGATAAGAAAACCAAATAATTCTTTTTTGTTTAATAATAATATATATCTATGTACTTTTTAGTGGGAAAAAATTAATCTTTAATATTATAATACTTTTTATTATTAAACATTTGAATGCCAAGTGGTCTCGACCATCAAAGTATATATTCGATGCGGCTTTTTTTTAAACCGTTGAAAAGTTTCTTTCATGCTGTTTTAAAAACTTTTTAACCAAAAAAAAAAAAAAGTCCATAATTAATTTATCAGATGCCACGTATACTTACGCCCAAAAGTTTAAAAAAAAATTCAAGCAAGCCCATAAATTTTACTCGGGGAACAAAATTTACCTCAAAAAATTATCTTAAGCATCTTAACGAATTCTCCACCGCAATATATCCTGTTTACTATGGCAAAAAATATTCCCACGCAAAGAATGTTCGAAATTCACCATATGCATCTGTGGCATTTTATTAACGGCCGGAGGTGGCTAAAAAAAAAAAAAAAAAAAATTGGCGTCAATTGGGCCCCGGGCCCCGGCCCCAATTGTATAATGCGCTTGCTTGGACTTCTACCGGTGTGGCAGATTCGGAGCCATGTTAAGCTAAAATTCATAAGCAACTGCGCAAACTAATTATACATATAATGGCATCATTACTAACAAACGGGTCTTTTTATTTCGCTAAAGCCTTAATAAGTTTGTAAGCTCTCTCCCCCCCCCCCCCACCGGTGAATAATATCAGATATAAAAGTTGCAACCTTTTTTTTTTTGTTTTTATTTTTTTTTAACTTTTCTTTCCACACACACAAAGGATATTTTTCAAAATGAGTTTTTTAGTTAAACGAACGTTGAACCAGTCCACAAAACTGAACATTGCACGATCATTCATTCGATACAATAGTTCTTTCAGTGCAGAAAACCAACCACGAATTCGAATTGGTTCCACTGCACCAAACTTCAAAGCAGTCACCACCGACGGTAACATTGATTTCCACGATTTCATTGGAGACTCTTGGACTATTTTGTTCTCTCATCCAGCTGATTTCACACCAGTCTGTACCACCGAATTGGGTGCGTTTGCAGCTTTGAAAGATGAATTTACAAATAGAAACACCAAGTTGATTGGTTTGAGTTCCGATCCTGTCGAATCTCACTCTAAATGGGCTAAAGATATTGAAGAAGTGTCAACTCATGGTAAGAAATTCGATTTCCCAATCATCGCCGATGCTGATCGAAAGGTTGCTTATTTATATGATATGGTTGATGAAGAAGGGTTCAAAAATTTGAAAAAAGGTTTAGCTCTTACTATTCGAAACGTGTTTATTATTGATCCAAAGAAAAAAGTTAGATTGTTTATGGTTTACCCATCTTCTACCGGTCGAAATACTTCAGAAATCATGCGTGTTTTGGATGCTTTGCAATTAACCGACAAGACCGGTGTTGTCACTGGTGTTGATTGGCAAAAGGGTCAAGATGTTATTGTCCCTCCAACCGTTTCTACTGAAGATGCTAAGAAGAAGTATGGTGATGTTCGTGAATCTAAAGCGTACTTGCGATATGTCAAGGACCCATCCAACTAATTGATATAATTGTATATACTTTTATATATAACTTTACTATTCTATTTTGAATTTTTATATATCTTTTTTTCAATTGTATTGCTTTGTCACCTTTTGGAACTAGCGCGCTTTTAAAGGTAATATTCTATAGCCGCCGCCCCGCCTGCAGAAAGAAAGAAATTTCTCAGGGTTTCCTGATAAAAAAAAAAAACATCCGTGGCATAGTTTAATATTATTATGCGGCATACATTATTTACTATAGCTTTACAAAATTTCTAAAATAAAGCGTTTAAATTTACAGGCCAGGGCAGCCTGTAAGTTACAATTATACGCTCTTATATTTTTAAAATTATAACTGGAAATGTAGAAAGAGTATAGTTAATCAGTTCCAAAACTTCTAACAACAGGTATTAAAAAAACGAGAAAAAAAAATTAATAATAATAGTAATAAAACATGTAAGCGAATAAATTAAGTAGCCGATAAAGTTTCTTATTTTGTGGCTGAACCAGAAATACCAGCCGCTGAACTTCGTCGTCGTTGTTCTTCATCTGGAGGATGGTTTGGCATTCGTTGTGGGGACGCAAATTCACCCTTTGACGTGGTTGAAGCGATCCTTGATCCTCTTCGTTCGTCATTTCGCGGCTCAGTGGCTCTTCTAACGTTTAAACAACTCAAAATACTACCCATGATCCTTAATACTTATTAGCCGAGTTTTGTGTTTGTGATCGTTTGCGTTTGTTTTATCAGTAAATCCTCGTAACGATTTGATTAATTAGGAGAATCGAATATTGGAGCTTTGATATTTTAGCGATAAAAAAAGATTGGTGGGGAACAAGAAGAATAACACAAACAACAAAAAAAAAAAAAAAAA
>JAJLUN010000226.1:0-24704 GCA_030564365.1 Blastobotrys arbuscula | reverse complement strand
CCCTTTACCTGCATGATTCGGTATTCATCTAATAGTATATGTCATGGCATGTGTGGTGGCGCGACATTTTTTTGAACTAAAATCATTTTTTTTGAAACTATTTTCCTTATTTATTTAATTTTTGATCAACTGGTTATAATATTACCTTGACGAATATCATCATTATTCGATGTTAAATTCGGAACAAAGTAACTTGGATGTAGGATCAACACATCTAATGCAAACAACATGATGAATAATAATACCCCGGCCATTGGGAAAACCAACATGATGGCAATAACAATCGCTAACCTCATAAACACCAATTTTCTTTCTGGGTTTGATGCAAACAATACTTGTGCCAAATGCCCATGGTGTAAATAATAAACGATATCACTATATAAATCTCGCTGGTTTTGTTTGTACAGCATTTCATTATTAATTAAGAATTGCTGTCGATCAAAATTACGTGGTTGGTATGTTATGGTATTATTATTGTGTAGCTGTGATGCTGCTGTTATTGATTTGTTGGCAGTGGTTAATGGAGGTCTGGGTGGCAATGCGGGTGGACTATCATGATAGCTAATATATGGATTGTAATCAAGTACTAACTGGTTCTCGTTTTTTTGATCGTTGGTTCCAGCAGCAGCAATAGTATTAGCAGGTAGTTGGAATGGTAAAGGGGTATCTTGGTTCTCGGTTTTGGAATAATTATCACCAATGGGTACTGGCGCCACATCCTTCAGTTCAGACTTTGGATCAATAGATTCAAAGCTATTCAACTGGGCTAGCGCCCTTTTTCTATTTTTCCGGTATCGAACTCTTCTGTAAGCTCGTTTCATAGTTTGCAAAAGCTAGCCAAATTTATATATATATATATTGTGGCAGATATTTAAAAAAAAATAAAAAAAAATAAATTGTCGAAAAAATAAAAATAAAAAGAATAAACAAAAGTATAAATATATCATAATGCTACAGGAATTTAGATCAAATCTTATTAACCACTACCGCCACCAGCACCACTGGCCATCATAAATAACACTGCAGGTACAATATACATCCAATACTTTTGCAAAAACGGCTTTTCATTTTCATCTTCTTCCTCACCTAGTTTGCCGTCCACCAACTTCACCGGCTCTTTCAATGAAGGTTTTGGACCTTTTGCCGTTTGAACTACATGCACTTTGGTTTGTTCGTTTTTATTACTCTCATCCAATGAATAATCCAATTTATTGATTGTTTCGCCATCTTCATTTAAATGAATTGTATAAACTTCATTCTTTGGATCCTTTCCAATATTACCATAACTTAGACATACAAACTGACCTCGTTTGTTCTCCAACCCAATACACGCGCGGCCTTCGTATTCATGTCGTGGTTCTTGACTATAATCTCCAACTTCATTCTGAGCATTGAAAGAAATAGATCCATGAGGATATGCGTCTTCTGTTGATCCTTCTGGTCGAATAAGCAATGGCGCTGTAATGCTATCTGCGGTAACCAATGTACCCAGCAACGTTGTTAAAACAATTGACCAAATCATCCTTATTGTATATGTGGTGGTATTTTTAATTAATCTTTTTGTCGTTGTTTACGTATCCAAAATTTCTATCACCAAAACATCGGCGTCTCTCTTTTTTTTTCCCCCGGTGCAATAACCAAATTTTTTTTTTTTTTTGTTGTTGTTGAAGTAACTGTAAGCTGGGAAGAAAAAAAAAAAAAAAAAAAAGAATTCACGAATTTTGATTCGCTCTCACTCCCAACTTGAACCCGTTTTAGCCCAGCAGTACCACCGGTAGGAATTTTTTTATTTTATTTTTTTCCTCAATATTTTTTTTTTTCAGAACTTGTAGATTTTCTATTCAATCGCATATATATATATATATTTTTAAAAAGATGTCTGCTACATTGAAGGTATGGAACATATATATTTTTTAAGAAAAGAAAATCTAACTAATATCAGGTCTTGAAATGGAGTGCTCTAGGTGGTGGTATTGCTTACGGTTTCATGCACAACCGAACCTTAGCTAACAACGCAGAACAAAAACGATTCCAACAAGAATGGGTACAAAAAGAAAAATTGATTGAAGAAGCAAAGAGTAAATACGCCGAATTAAACAAACCAAAAGATGCTGGTAAAGGTCCAATCAGTGATCCAAATGATCCAAACTTTGATCCAGTTAAACTGATTGATTATTCTATTGAACAATTGAAATAAAATATTGGAGCGGGGGGAGAGAAAGTAAATTATAACTTTTGTAATAGAAAATTTATGAAATGCACAAACAAACAAACAAACAAACCAACCAAAAAAGGAAATTAAAAATGAAAAATAATTTTGAACTATTTACAATGGTTTTATTATTATTTATTATTATCTTTATTCAAAAATTCGCTTATCTTCTCGTAAAGTACCATTTCTGGTTCTTCTATATACATTGCCTGGACCAAGAGCAAATTTAGCTCGGACTTCATCAGTAGATCTATCAAAAGTGCCTCTCCAAACATGTGCACCAACTGCATCTAAATTGTATTTTTCTGCAAAGCCTCGAATATCAAACAACTGTCGACCCAAATCGTTGTGTTTGACATTAATTTCTTGAGCATGTGCTTGTCTAAAAACCCAAACACAATATCGATGAATCGGACTGTTCTTTTCTGGATGTGGTGGTAAATATGGTAATAATTCGGTTGATTTTGATAAATCAACATCATGATTGACATTATTCAATGGAATGTTGGAAACAGCCCAATGTAAAGTTGTTGAAAAGCTATCATTTTCTAAGTCTGGTGTATCAGGATCAACAATTAAAACAGTATACTTTGATTTTTCATTAACTTTTTCAAATTCTTGAACTCGTAGTTTTGGTGTTCTTGAACTGATAATATTCCGAACAACCTTACCTGGTTCAACCCATTTATTAATAACCCCTGGGAATTGCAATTCAACTTTAGCTCGTGGATTAATTGTTGGCATGGTATCAGGAATAACTGCCAATTGTTCCAATCGTTGTAATAACATTAACATTTCATAATCCTGCCATTTCTTTTGAGCCAAATATCGATAAATAGGTTCATTATAATCAACATTTTGTTGGTTAGTTGTAAAGTTGTACAAAACTTCTGGATTGTGTAATTCAGCCTTGACCATCAAGTTGCTAATCTTTTGTTTTAATAGTTTTGATTGCCGTCGCGATAAATCTTTGTCTAAATTCATGGCTTCCTTATTGGCCTTTGAGTATTGCAATCTGTTGTTTTTGTTGATTACTTCCATTGCCAACGGGAATATATCATTCAACCCTTCTGGGCTAGTATATGCTAATCTAGCTCGTCGGGTTTTTAAACTTGGTGGTCCTTCTTTCCATTCGCCTTTTAATACTGCATCTCGCACGGTTGGGTTTTTGATTTTCAATGCATCACTGCCAGTGGCCACAGCATTGCGCAGAACTTTTGATCCTATCATTTTTTTTTCTTTTTCACGAGATACTTTTGTCTAATGATAGGTGAAAAAAAAAAAATTAATATTAAAATAAAAATAAAAAAATTTGTGAATAAATTTTGACAAATTTTTTTTTTTTCCCATCAAGAAGCTAACGAGAAAAAAAAAAAAAAAAAAAAACTTTTAGTGGGGAGAAAGTAACTGATTTCATTTATTGGCGCGCGGCCAAAAGCTTTAAATTTTACTATCATCATCTTAATATAATAAACATTAAACCACATCATCAAAAAAAAAAAATCCAAAACATTAAAGACAAGAATTTCAATATGCTGATTAAATCAACGCTACTACTACTAACCTCTACAGCCTCTGCATTCAATGTATACCATGATTTATTTTCCAGTCCGCATTTTGATATAAAATTTGATGTGGTGAAAAAATCAAACGCTCTAGAATTGATACAAAATGCACCTTCAAATGAGAATAACCAACTAATTCAATCCATGAAATCATCTAATAAAGATTATATTTGTTTAGTACCAAACTCCACACTTTCGTACGATATATTAGATGACAGCAAATCTTTAAGCAATCATAAAAACCAAAACATGGATATCGACATGGATAAAGCTCAGTCGAACGCACTAACAATAATAAAAGAACCATCTCAAACCTCAAAATGTTTATATTTTCGAATTGGTTATTGGATTTATGAGATTTGTGATAATAAAGTCCGACAGTTTCATCAAGATCCAGCAACAAGTTTAGAGTTTAGGCCACAGCCGGGGACACCAAGTTTTATCCTTGGGTCGAAACGAGAGCATGTTAAAATTCAAAATAATGGTGATGTGAATTATTTAGTGGAGCGGTTGAATGATGGTACCTATTGTGATGTTATCGGTAAACCACGAACTGTGGATGTCCAATACATGTGTCCTATGGATTCTTGGAAAAATAGTAATGATGTGGATGGCATGAAGAATGATATAGTTAATGTACGAGAAGTTCGAAGCTGTCACTATGTTGTGGTGGTCAATGTTCCGGCATTGTGTCAAGATGTGGCGTTTAGGCCATTGATTGAAGATTCTTTGGAGGAAATTAAATGTTTTGAAATTGTGGAAGATGAAGTTTTTGATACAATTGTTGGTAAACTAGAACAACAAAAAATTGAAAGTAATGAAAATATTCAAACTAATGATGGTGAAAAGATAGGATCTCAGGCTACAGAGGACCAACCAATTCATGTTAATGACAATGAGCAGAAGCAGCATGTTTTTTTGTCAAATGAAGGGGTTGAACAAGTTCCTGAACCAAATGTTAACCCTAAAGAAATTAGTAAAGAGCATAAAGACCAAGATTCTGTTCAAAATATTGTTTTAAACGATAATGCGCCACACGAAGGTCAACATAAACACCACGATCAAAAGAACGAAGAAAAACTACATATTAATAACCCACCACAAAAAACTGATCAAAAACCTGTAGAAGTAGAAGTAATACTCCAAGATGAGGACGGGAATACTTTTACTGAATATATGGAAGTAGCAAGAAATTTAAACAATTAGGTTATATAATAATAATCATAAATAAATAATATTAATCAAATATATATATATATATATATATACATATATACTACGTAAACAAAGCATCAATGCTCTCATCCAATTCCATTTGCAGCTGGTCACCATCGACCATTCCATCATCTTTATCATCATCCTGATCATTATCATTTTTTACCATCATTAATGTATTACTAGTAGATGGTGGACCTTCCCCAAACAGATCATCGTCATCATCATCATCGTCATCATCATCACCACCATCATTACCCGAGCCCAAATCAAATCCATAATCATCCTTCTCTTTTTTAACTTTTTCATCTTTTCTATCGGTATTGCTATTTTCTGGTTTTGATTCTTTAGATTGTGGTTCGGATTGTGATTCGGGTTGTGGCTGTGGCTCAGGCTGTGGCTGTGGTTCCGGTTCTGGTTTAGCTTCTGGCTCCGGCTCCGCTTCTGGTTCTTGTTCTTGTTCAGGCTCAGGCTCAGGCTCAGGTTCAGGTTCAGGCTCAGGAATAGGTCGTATAAACACTTTGGCCATTGGTTTCTTTTTAACATTGGCAATTTTACCAGTTGGTGGGATTTTGGGTCGAACATTACGTTGTTTAGGAGGCAATTGCTCACCTTCCAATAATACTCCATCAACCGAATTGACCAAATTAGGTTGATCCAATTTTGTATTAAAAAACTTTTTCAACAATCCAATTTGTTTATTGGCCATTTCTCGACTCATTGGTTTATATTCTTCGGTAACCATATTTTTAATCTTATTCTCTGGCAACGACTGTGAAGATTGATTCAAAGTAGCATTAAATCGTGCATGTAGTAAATGTAACGGAACACTTGATGACAATAAACCCAATTCCTTATCCAAACCCAATTCTTTAAAACCAAAAATGTCTTCACCAATAATCTCACCAAAATCACCATTAACAAATTGATCACTATTATCTTGGAACGCACTATCATCCAGAGATTCACTAACTGGCCGCAGCAAATCAGATAAAAATCCTTCCAACTTCTTTTTCAAGTCAACCAATTTTGGTCCTTGTTTACCAATTTCATTCGAAACATAACTATCCAATGCATTAATATCTCCAACACCATTTTGTTCCAAAGTCATAACCAACAAATTCTCCAACGAATATGATTCATTGGGTAAACTACCTTCCATTAGCCCTTTCAAAGTTTTACCCAGATTCTGTAAATGGTCACATGCAATACCGGTCAATGCATCAAGTGCCATCATTTCAGTTACTTCAAACCCTGTATGCATTGAAATTTTGGACACACTTTTTTTCATTGCCATATGACTAGCTTCTTGATTATAGGCATCTCGATTTGGTAATCTCGATTCGACATCCAAATCTGGTTCATCCAATTCGATAATCTTATACGGCTTTATGGATGCAGAATGCATATAAGTTTGTTGTTGCATTTGTCGAATTAATGCAATTTTGGAACAAATTCTTCGAATCTCCTGCATTCCTCTCAAATTTTCTGCAAAAGCTTTTGTCAGTCCAAAATTCTTGTCCATGATATATTCACTTTGCTCTACTTTATCAACATTAGCCATCCCATCGTCTTCATTCTCTGGGTTTATTAACCAACTAATTTCAGGTATCCCGCTAGCCACTTCATATTCCAAAATAAATGGCTCTTTCTCCAATTCCAAACTTTCCAATAGCCCACCAGATCTACTGAAAGCACCTCTAGCAGGTTGGACCTGTTCCTTTTGTTGTAATAATGCTTCATCATTCAAAGTGCTTTCTCTAATGGCATCATCAAATTTATTCATTTTGACCATTCTTCTCATTGGAGCAGGGATATCTATTTGTAATTTGTCATTTCTAAACAATTCACCTCTGGCACAACAATATTTCGCTCGCTGCTTGGCAAAAACATTGTGCCACACCTCACTTTCTACATCCAAGTAATCCATATTTTCATTGTCACTATCAATTTCTTCTTCAATTTGAGAATTAGATACTCCTGGTGTATTACCTCGTGGGGTACCTGCTAATTGTACACTTGCCGCTCTATTATACCCAGGAGCAATTTTATTATTCATATTATTATCTGGTGGCACACTTTTTTCTTTGTTATTATTATTACTATTACTAGCAGTAGCATCTTCTTTTTCATCATCTTTATCATCCATTGTTTCTTCGATTTTTCTTTTACGACCTTTTTTGGCAGCACCTTTACCGGCTTTTCGTGATGTTCTCATTGCGGCTGATTTTTCATCATCACTGTTTCCATTATTAGTACTATTATCAACATCTAATCCATTAGCCTCTCGTTCTTCTCTTTCAACTTCAGCACGATCTCTTATTGTAATATCAGGAATCAACGGAATTAAGGAAAGCATTTTTTTCCTCATGGCAATTGCATGAACTCGTAAAATATGTTTTGGATCAGTATTATAGGCCAAACAATTATCCCAGATTAAATTCATATCCTCAACAAACTCTTTCTTGTTGTTATAAGATAATGCTTTCAATTTTTTCATAACCGTGTTCAAATCCATTGGTTTTTTAATAATTGAAAAATAATTTGGTGCATCTCGTTTGTTAACTCGAGTTAAAAATGCTGTAGAATGTTCGGTATATCCTCTCAATTCAATAACAACTTTTTCACATGCTTCATACAACTCTTCTTGACCAATTCTATTCTCATTATACCATTTGGATCGGTTTTTACGAACATCAGAAATCAAATTGCGTAATTCCAAGTCTGTTAATGATAATTCATCTCGCTTATCGTCGATAGCGGCCAACAAATGTTTCAAACTTAGATTGGCAGCTCCTAAAGATGCCGTGTGGGTGTTTGATTGGTTTGATTGATCTTTTTCTCCTAATTTCCCATTTTCTGCAGCTATGTCATTATCAACTTGTCGATCACTTTCTTCTAATTTTCTTTGTTTCAATGCTGCTTCATGGTCTCCTTCAAATAGGTGATAAACTCTATTAAAATGGAGTGTAGCCTCTTTTGCCTTTCTCGCCTCATCTTCTGCAGTTATCATAGCTTTTACACGTATTTCGTTGATTTCGTTAGTATTATTAATATCGTTAGCATTATTATTAGTATCGTTAGTATTGTCTTTTGATTTATCATCATCATCTTCTTCATCGTCATCATAATCTTCATCATCATCATTTCTGACTTTTTTCACTTCCTTCTTCTCCACCTCTCGTTCTTTTTCATCTTCTTCTAATAAAGTAAAATCTACATCTTGACCACCAGTAGTCGAGGGATAAATAACCCCCACACTTCTGTCATATAACATATACCGAACTCTAAAACTTATTGTCAACGGATCATATGTGAGAAGTGACGGTTGTGGTGTGAATTCTAATTTATTTCGTGGAGTACCAATACTATTACCAAACGATGACGAGAATCCAAAACTAGACATTGCCCCAGGTGTTGAAGATTTTTCGTTATTATTGATTATTTCCACTTTTAAACTCGCAATTTGACCGTCTAAAAATCGGGCCCACGTATCTCCACCATGATCTAGCGCGTATTTAAACAATTCATGCTCATAAACACTTAGATATCCCCGCCATGATCCATTGGATTCGATATCTCTGGCTATTTTTAGCAATCCGCTGCAATCATTGGAACTCCATATACGAGTCAGCCGTTCTGTGTTCATTGTAGGTAAAAAATATTAATATTAGGAACAAAAGTATTTTGTGATGGGGATGAAAAAAAAAAAAAAAAAAAACCGGTGTGTAGAACTAAATTGACCAAGGTTTGTCTGAATGATGTATAATTTGGCGGTTATTGGGAGTTTGGGGTTATTAATGGGGGCGCTGTTAACGCAGCTTGACAAAACAGATACGACAATTCCTAACACGAGATGCGGCTTAAGATTTAACGAATTGGAGATCATGAGAAAAAAAAAAAAAAAAAAAAAAAAAAAGTATTAAGATATTAGTTACAATGAATTAAATTACAATTTACCTTTCAACAAGTTACCAATCATGTTTCTGGCAGTAATATATACAGTTTTACCCAATGAATAAACATCCAAAGTGCTTGTAAAAGTATCCAAGAAACCGAATGGTAACATTGATGGAACCCACCCTTGAGCCAACTCTAAAGCCCAAGAATCAACTGGCATAGAGTATTGTTTTTGATATCCACAAACCAAATGATGAGAATCACCAGGTTTATACACTTCTGGAGATTTAGCGTTTGGCAATCCAGCCCTTTGTTCACCATGCAAAATTAGAAAATAATCATCACTCCAGTGAACACCAGTATGACCTTCAGTACCAGTAGAGGTACCAAAGAAAATCAAATATTCACTAATTGAAGCATGCAAAATAATCATGGACCCCATTGCACCACCAGCATTGTTAAACATCCAATCGTCATCTCTCATTTCATTGATATAACCAGGATATTCTTCCTTTAACCGACCATGCATAGTATCTAAAATAACCGTTGAATTGGCATCACCAACCTGTTCCAAAACTTCTAGGCCAATTTCTTGTAATCTTGATTTGTCAAAAATATAATGTCGTGGCAAGTAAGCAGTTCGTAGATATGATAATATATAGAAAAGTGCTATAAGCACTAGTGATAACTTTCCATAAAATTTCATTGTATTCTAATAATTTTTAAAGTGATGAGGGAGAAAAAAAAAAAAATCAGATAACGGGGGAAGGGGCTGTCAATGGTATTTATATTAATTTTTTTTTTTTTTTTTTCTCGCTGAGTTTTTATGGATGCGACGAATACGAAACTTTTTATATGGAAAAAAAAATAATTTGATATAAAAACTTTCAAGCTTAAAAATATTGGATCATCTAACCACCGCTAGAACAATTGATTAATTATATAAAATTAAAAAAATTAAAAAAGGGGGCGCGGGGATCCCAGTGAAAAATTAAAAAGTGGGAACATATTTGCAGATAAGTTTTTTTTTTCAAAACAAGATTTCTCGATCGAAGTGGCTGGGATTTATATATAAAGATGATTAACGATACTATGGCGGGGTCTTTATTTTTTACTTTAATTTCTATTGCCGAACCCATTGTATAATAATACCCACTTTCTAAATATGCTTTGGAGAGATTTGGCATTCTTTCCCGGATTGGTGCTTGATTTTTCTATCTCGTTTATGTCGGGAAAATCGGAGTCATCGGGTATTTTTTTGTCTTCCGACATTGATTTCCATTCTATTTAACGGCTTTTCTGTTTCAATTTTACTACTTTTTCAGGATTTTTAAATGCTATACGAATTCATTGGTGTTTGTCAAGGAGTATAAGAGATTAGTATTCATTTTCTTCCATAATACACTTAAGTACTAACACTCACCTATATATAACAGAGATAATGATTGAAAGATCATTTATTTCATCCCGGTCCTAATAATTAGTAAAGAACCAGCTGAGTTTGCAATACACATAAAAATATCGATTAAATAAATATTAAAAATGTTCGAATTCCAATTGATACTGTTCTTTAGATCATATCTGATTCATCGTCATCCCAAGAACAAATCGTAAAAGTCAATGAAACGGCTAAATAAATTATTGTATCCAAAGATAGAACAAAAACGCGGCTGGTTTTATCTGTCAGTAAACCATTTTTATCAAACTTTTTTTAACTTTTGACCAGTGAAACACCGCACACTTCCAACAATTCGTATTTTGTAAGATTAAACGTCCAGTGATGATATCGATGCGGGGAGTTAACATCCAACCACTTAATGATCTAACCTTAAATAAACTTAGGGGAATCATGGGAAGTTTCACATGGACACCAGTTTACCAAAACCAACTAAAGATGAGCAATTCGTGGTGCTTTTCCCGTCAGAGATTCAGCAACATATTAAAGCAGATACCTTGGGTGAATCCAATTTCCCCCGCAATACACCAGGTTTGAATGAAAATTTTGCCTTGGCTACCCACTGGTAAATAGAATATGTTTGAAAGATATTTAGAAAATTGATGTTTGAAAGGTAGATCGAAACACTCAAAAATTGCAGGTGTAAACGAACTTTTTCAAAAGTCCAATAGCCGAAGCAAAAATAATAAGAAAGGTAGCCAATCAGGTAATAAGTAGGTTTCTTGCACCAATGAAAACAGCAACAGCAAAGCGTCTAATGAGTTTTGCGATGATATTAAGGGACAGCAGGTTATTTATAGCCAGATATCTGCTGAATTAACGGGCGTACTTACTGCAAATTGTACTTATTATTGAACTAACTAATTGAAGTTGCAAGAGCCATAGGTTTTCGAATTACAAATGGCTTTAGTTTAAATGAATATAGTCACATAGACAGAAATATATATATATATATATATAGATATATTAAGAAAAATTTGCATTCAGCTGTCAACAAGCGTAAACTACTTTCCCGGCGGTTCATTTGGCCAGATGGAATTAATACCCAATGCGATATATCTCAAACGAAATGTTGTCCAAGCTCATTAAGCCAATTAATTATACTGATGAATTGTAAAAGCCTGTAGTAATTGGGATTTATACTTTAATAAGGGCGCGCCATAATTTATCGGAACATTTGTACGTGCAAGCATTCATGATTACAGATTGAAACAGCTGGTCAGTTCAATATCTCACGAGGATACGACTCTCTCAGGTGTACCATGGTTCACTCTCAAAGACTAATATGCAACAAGTAAAACCTGACATATTCCCAGTATTTCACTACAGTTTTTGGATTTTGGAGGGCTGGAGTGTATAGGAAGTTACCATGTTCATTACGCAAGACACCACGACTTTACATGATCTAGTGATGGTATTATCAAGAATATAAGCAACCACTGGCTACCAAATTGGTTATATCAACAAGAGGCAGATCACAAGCGGATTGCAGGTGAGCGCCTTCAATGAACCCATTAGCAAAAGTTACGTTTGATGACTTTTACGGCAATGATATTACCTGTTAAATTATGGATGACGCCTTCAATTGGAGTGTAATAACAGGTATGGGCTGGAATACAGCATCAGTATCAGGCGAAATTCTCACAGTGGGAGGAAGTTGAAAGCCCACATCAAGCATTTTTGGCGAAAGCCTCACACAACCCATGCCGGTATAGGTACGCCGCCTGCGGCTGAAACACTCCCATTTATTTAATGCTACAAGCCTGACAAGGGTCTTTGAGTAGAGCAAAATTAATGCATGTCGATTTAGTACCAGTGCCATTTTTTTTGGTGCGTGAAATGGTAAAATTAGACAAAGAGCAGCGATTAGAAAACAAAGACGCGATAGAATTGGCTATAGCTGATCATGATTTGGTGAAAACTCCATTATGGAGAGCTAGACAGATCATGACTCGACCGGATTATATTCAACATTATGATAACTATTCCAATGCAGTGTGATGTTAATAATAGATGATAATGCGATAAAAAATTTTCAATGAGCAGCACCAGCAACTATATAGTTTAGTTGATTGAGTTGTTGTCAAAGCCCTTTTTTCATTTAGAGTCCTCTCTTTCCCTCTTCTAATTTCTTATAACCAGAAAACAAGGATACTTTAGAAAAACGGTTGTATTGAAGAAAAAAAGAATTATAAAATATGCTGTATTTGGTTATAAAAAAATCCCGGAAAAATCATCTTAAAATCTATTTCTCCTATTTCATTGAAATTGCTGAATTCCCCACTTCAGTTAATAGCATTGCAACACGAATGTCGTTTGCTGAAAGGGGTAGCAGAATGGATGGAGTTGAATCCAAACATCACTATCAAAGTCTAACGGAATTTGCCGCTGATTATGGGGTTGAAACCGCAAGCTGCTACTAACAAAAAGTGAGTATCCATGGCCAGAAAAACTAGTCAACCCTCATTGTCAAGAAAAGTATATGCTATCAGGCAAACCGCTGGTTGAAATACTTTCATGATTGAATTCGGCAAAAAAAACAAAAAAAAACTGACACTTTAGTTGGTCAAGAAGACGAAAATATACCGAGGAATATTGCAAATCATGTCCAAACTTCTCCAAAGACCAAAATCCCGAAAATTAAACCACCAGGAACGTTAAAGCGTCTATTATGAGCTTGATTTTTGACTAGTATTTCAATTTTTTTATTTTATATCTTCTTTATTACTATTAACAATACTAAAAAACTATTTCAATACTTAATAAATGTAATAACTAAAAATTAATAAAATAATTTAACCACTAAAAATAGTAATAAATTATAACTTTGATAATAGAGGAAAAAACATTTGGATTGGATTGAAATCATTTATTTTACCCATGACCGCTAATAACTAGCAAAGAGGCCTGCTGAATTTGCAATATACATAAAACTGTTCTAATTATACTAAAAAATAATAATAATGTTCAAATTGTGCCGTCCGAAGAGAACGATGAGAACACATATATGTGCACCGACGCTGTCGGTAGTGTAGGACTCAGACAGATACCCACTAAACTCACCGTCGGGAGAACCGGTAAAAATGAGTGAGTGAGTGAGAAATCATTTATTTTATCCAGGTCCGCTAATAAGTAGCAAAGAGACCTGCTAAGTTTGCAATATACATAAAGCTGTTCTAATTATACTAAAACTATACAAAGTTAGATTATGGTGATAAACTGGGGTTCATTCACTTCAACCCGGCCGGGGCCGAGGAACCAATTATGGAAAAGTTAGAACTACCGACGGGTGATAAAAGAGATGGACAAGAGCGTGTGAAATTACTGGGGATAATATTGGACCGGTAAAAATTTTAAAAAAACCGGTAAAAATTTTCGAAAAAAAATATTTTCGAGCTTAAATACGAAGTTTCATGATTTTATATTGGGTTAGTTTACCTAACCCATTTGGTCTATGATACAAATACAGAGAAGATCAGCATAGCCCCTGCATAAGGACGGTACGCTTTACAAAGAGATTATTAACATTTTTTTTTCAAAATTTAATGGCATTCAAACAAAATAAACCAAATCAGTGGATTTTGAATAAACGTTTTGATATCATTCCTATCTAATTGTTGCAATTTTTACAATTGTTACGTTCATCGAAAAAGATTTTTATCGATACAGGTTGTGCGGCTTTTTTAATTTTTTTTTGACGTCGGCGGCTCGAGTCGTGATTGACACATTAACGTTCATAAATTTGGTGGTCTAAATGAATGGTTCAAATCGATTAATCCGTTCAAAAAAATCGATTTTTATTTTATTTTTTATATTTGCAATTACAATAGTACATGTTGACAAAAAAAAAAAAAAAAAATTACATTATTTCAAAATCTAAGACAAAATAACTATAATAATAATAATAATAATAAATTTTTCTATTGCAAAACTTGCATTTCGGACAAAATATAATCTAATGTATAACTTTGTTCCAACAAATCATCTACTCTATTATAATGACGATCACTATACGGCACCAAAGCATCGACTAATTTCATAATCCCCGGCAATTTACTCATTTCATCCACTGATTTTGTCTTGACGATTGAGTTTAAAACCAACTGGGCAGTATGACTGTTCCGTGCTGTAGTATTCCAATCTTTAACACGATTTAATAACTCCACAATCTGATCATTATCCAAATCCTCAACCACTTGAAACAATTCATCTTTTTTCAACTTTTCACATAATTGTAATAATTTATATGGATGGTTTAGTTGTAATGCTAGTACCACTGCTTTTTTCCATTGTCGTTGTTGCACCAAATTATCCAGTTCTTGCAACTGTTCCACTTGTTTTGCTTCTTTTTGATCATTTTCTTGCACAACATCAGCGGTAATATCGGACCATACCGTAATAACCGAATCGCCACCACCAGATACAAACCCGGTATCATCTTCTCTAATGGCCAAAGACCATACTTTATCTTCATGATTATCTAATGTACAATTACATTCGCCTGATTTAATGTCCCAAATTTTAACCAACCCTTCACCACCTGCACTAGCAATTTGTAACCCATGAGTCAACCAACCCAATTTTAAAACCGAATGACTATGACCTTCCAAAGTTTTGGTACATTCATAATCGGATAATTGCCAGATTTTGACAGTTTTGTCACTGCTACCGGTGGCGATGAGTTTATCAAACTGACTGAATTTGACTGTCCATACCCCTCGACGATGCCCTTTTAATACGCCAACAGTTTCACAAGTATCGATATCCCAGATTTTGGCTGTTTTATCTTGAGATGCAGTGGCAAACCATCGATCATCTGGAGATACATCAATTGCATTGATATCTTTTTCATGGGCTTTTCGAGTATGAACTGCTTGACCCGTTTTGGTGTTCCAAATTTTGACAGTAAAATCTTGAGATCCAGTGATTAAAAAATTTGGAACCTTTGTTGGTGGGCCTTTTGGTAGACTAATTGCACCAATGGCACCGGCATGGCCCTTAAAAGTTTGATATTCTTCAAATTCATTTTTGGAGTTTAATTTCCATAATTTGGCGATTTTATCTTTCCCAGCGGTGGCTAACCATTGACCATCAGTGGATTTATCAATTGCAATAACGATATCACTATGTCCTAGTAAAACTTGACAATCCAGCATATTAACAGTATCAATAATTCGAACTTCGGGGGAATTTGTAGCAATTGCTAGTTTACCATTGTTTAGATAACAACAGTCAATAATTTCCCCATGAGTCCCGGCGATTCTTCTTTCAATATTTAAATCCAAATCTAATTTTATAATAGTTTGGTCCGATAAAATTGAATATAAATTATTATTATTTTTCAAAATATCTTGAACCACAATTTCTTCAGCAGTGTTTAATACTCGTTGATGTGATTTTTTAATTACTTGGTTATTTTGCCACAATTTAACTTCACCAGATTCACCACCAGTATATATATAATTATTCAAAAACCCACATGTTTCGATAGATTCCAAAATTGGTATAGTTGTTTTTAGTTTCCCAGTATTACAATCCCATACCGAAACGATTTTATCACGGCCACCACTTATTAATACTTTCCCGTCATTATCAAAATCCAATCCTCTAACAATACTAACATGACTATCCAGTACAAATAAACATTTACTCTTGATCAAATCCCATAACCTAACTTTACAATCATCAGACCCACTGGCCAGTTTCCACTGTGTACCGTTATTCCAAAATTTTAGCGCACTAATCATACCGCCATGGCCTCTAAAATTATGTGTCACATACCCACCTCGAATATCCCATACTTTTACGGCCCCTTCTGCACCACCGGTAGCTACCAAACTTGAAGTTGGATCGATGGTCATTACCAATACGGGAGATTCATGAGCTTTGACTTTTTTTATCAATTCACAGTTATTTGATAAATCGTACATTCGTAGTTGTAGTGATTGCGAGCATGTGCATAGATATTGACCGTCTGGTGAAATTTCCATGGTAGTGATTAATGTTCCATCACCTTGTACTCGATGTAGTTGTTCGCCGGTTTCCAGGTTTGTGATGACCACATCTTCTTCTAATGTTGTGGCGAGGGTTATACCATCGTTAGCTAGTGATGCTTTGCCTCCTGTGTAGAATGGTTCCACCGACCGTGATGAAAATGCCGTCTTGATCTGTTTATTCATTGTGGTGGGTAATAAAATATAAAAATAAAAAAAAAATTGAAAAAAAAAAATTTTGATTTTCTGATACACTTGGTTGAGCCGCGCCAATTTTTTTTTTTTTCTCAAACATTTTTCAACCACCGATCCGATTATTTTTTTATTTTTAATCATCTTATTTATTATAATACACGACCGGGTTTTTAATTAATTAAAAGTATGATTGTACCACGACTGTTGCGATTTGGATTAGGGTCGGGATGGTCACGCAAACAGAATGATGGTAAAAACACCACCAAAGAGATCGAACAAGCGCGGCGGGAGAACGAGCGTATCAATAGAAACAACTACAAAGCATCAGGGATCATTTTACAAGCAATGGGGATGCCCAATAACTCCAAAAATTATTCCCAAGATATATTGGAATTAAATAATGCCAGTGTTGGAGAAATGGCGACAATTACAATCTTTGACTGTATCTGGCCATCACTTTCATATATCTGTTATACGGCACGAGTCAAATCGTTAATTTTCAAAACAAACAAAATCAATTTTGGTACTGATGGGATGGTGGCGTATCTGGCCCACGACGCATTGGTATCGTTTACAGTAACATCACAAGCGATTGGTAATCTTGCATTTTGGATTCTGTTATATCCAATATATGAACGGTCCAACTGTCAATTATTGTTTGGATCTTCGTTAATATCCATGAAATCATTGTACAATATAAAAAATTTGAAACGAATTTTTGTGGATAATAACATGACGTTTTTGGCATCATTATTGCATTACGGAAATAAATCGATTATCATGTCCATGCTGAGTACCAATATAGTAGGGAGATATTTCATTAAACCAATTCGGAGCGATTCGCCAATTGCCATGCGGTGTAGTGTGCAAATGATAAGCTCTGTATCGGAGTGTTTGGCAGAAGTATTGTCATTATGGAGTTGTAGAATAATGTACAAGCAGTTAGCACAAGATGAATTAAGGGGCTCTACATCAATATTGGGTACCGATTGGCGGGCCGTGGCGATGACCTGTTGTATAGAATGGGTGGTGTCGTGTGGTATTTCATGGATATTTGGTCGTGTTTATCGATGGGTTATTAAGAATCGTGTATTGTAACCATTGCTTATTATGATTGGAGGCCAATGATCATCAAAATTACGTATTATCTTGTATTATTATTACGTATAACTATTACCTGTATAACCCTAATGTTTATTTATTGATACGTTGTTAAGTGTAGAGTAGTAGTGTAGCACCACCCACACCCATACCCGCACCTGCCCGTAGCATGGGTAGCTTCAAAGTTAAGATTAGTAGTATCATATCATGATGCTTCCATACAGACAATTCATTAAGTCTTCTAATCAAGAAGTTGCCAAAACTGGAAATGTGGAGTATAGTGCAATAAGTGTAAGCGTGCATGAGCAAATTAGTTTTTTTATGCAGAAACAGAAACAAAAACAAAAAAAGAATCAGATCGTTGCTGTGCAGTATGCATCCCGCACAGCACTTCTGCTCTAAGCGATCTTGAATAGTTACTTTGACAGCGATGGTGAGTTGTTATTCGTAATAGAAAGCAACCCAGTTCTTGAAACTTATGCGGCGATATCCAATTTTGCGATCGAAAAACATACGCACACCAATGTCTGATAAAATCTGTTATTAGAATTTTGTCTTAAGCATCGCCATAGCTTATTTGAAGGAATCGGCTACGGCTTTATTATGGATTATTTGTCTTTCGATGCGCAACAATTAACGGTATTATTATTATTATTATTATTATTATTATTATTATATTTATTTTTCATGTGCTTAAAAACCATTCAGTAACTAAGTGGAGTGTGGGTTTGCAGTAAATATATTAAAAATCATGTCGACAAGGATAGAGGAAAAAATATCAATTTAAAGTGCAGGAAAAGAAAACTTGGTTGTGCCGGGAGATTCTGGTAATTAAATTATATCGCCGTTGTGCTCCCCTTCCCATGATGCACCAATGACTGAATTCGTTTGGTATTGTAATAATGGGATTGCGATATTCATATTCGAGGGTTGGTGTGTTCTATGTATGGATTAAGAATGAAGAAAATTGGTAAGCAGTAAAAAAAGGGTCTCCACTCCTGTCAATCATTTTTTACGTCGTAGTCCTAATTGAGAATTATACGTTCATTTTTGATTCTCTTTCCATCTTCTTTAGCCTTTCCATCATGAGTTGGTAGGTTTTATCGATAGATAGTTATCGCAACGGTCCCACCTCCTTTGAACACTATAAGCAGGTGTTTGTTTGTTTATTGAAACCCATGTCAGGTAACAACCCCACCACCATCACCGTCACACCATCAACAACGACTGAGATTGAGATTGAGAATAATAATTATGGATCTATCGATTTGTTGCAACAACTTTTGAAACCCAAAGTGGTCAGCCTAACGGGTTGTAACATCCAATCGACAATTATTTCATCACATACAAAACCTTACTAGGGTATTCACAATCCCACATAATTGATAAGCTGTATAGGTTGGTGGAAAAAAAAAAAAAAAAAAATCACCCATGGACGAAAGAAAAAAAAAAAAATTTAATTATTTTTCAACTAATTACCGTCTCAGATTGTAAAGACCCTGATGAGAGATCAAATCTCAGATTTTGGGTGATGAAGATCAAAAATTTCTCTTCGCCATTAATATTAACGTAAATCCTCCCCCCGATCTCGATTGATTTTTTATTTTATACTTTAATTCACGATCGAGTGGGTAAGCTTACAATAACCTGGTTTATTAGTGAGACCTAGAGTTGAGATCGGATACATGATGTAGAGTCAAAAATACTCTATATATATATCAGATATATATTTCGTCCTGCGGCAATTATTGGGATGTTGAATTTTGCCAATCAAGGAGGTTATAAAACATCAGTTTACCGAAAGTGATCCAATTAAGCTTACCACCACTTGAGGTTTTTTTTTTTAATTTTTGATTCATCAATTCTGGTATCTCCGTTACAATCACAAATTTATAAGGTATAAGCCTCTTAGTCAAGGCCAATTGAGTTTATAAGTTACAAGAGGTTTAGAGTTTATCACCAACGGTTTTTTGTTTTTGTTTTGTTTCGTTTGGCAGAATTGGGTAAAATCAAAACAAACCGCTTTATGTACAGCTTAGTCTTTAAGGTTATTATTTCGAGTACATGAGTGTAGTTGTAGCCGCTACGCGAAGAAAAAAGAAAAAGAACCACCACCGCACTAGTCATCGCACTAAATTATATTATTAGTGCCTTGTTTTTAATTGCAGTGGTGGTGGTGGTTGAGCATACTCTGCAAGACATGGCTAGTATACACATAAGTTTTTCATTTTGGCCCCGCCCGAGCTTGTCCGAGCAATTGAAAGCATATTTTACGACATTAATACTAATGCCAGAGCAACATGAGAGCATTTTACTGCAACAAAAAAAAAAAAAAAAACTCTTCATGTATTAATAGGTATATAATTATGGTTTGTTGTTGAAATGATCAATATTTCTTCGATCGTGAAAATAAATTTCCAAAATTTAGCAGAAATGCAGCTGTAATAATAATGAAAACAAAACAAAATGTATTCAGTATTAGGAAGCTAAACTAAATTAAAACATATTTAGAGCGTATTCGTTTTTGTTTTGTTAAGACGGGTGTTGCGGTTATTATAAAGTGGGTTGGGGTCTCGGGATTTTGAAGTTTTGCTAAATAGGTCAAGAGGCTTAATATTATAAGCATAAACATATTATTATTTCCAGTGCATAGAGTTTCACCAATTGATCTTGAATCCCAAGAAGCTCGACAAATGTTACTGTACAATTTAAGCTCGATTACGAAATTTGGGTACACAAGCCAGTGAGTGGGGCTGTAATTGGATCGATAGAAAAACGGGAGTTGTGATTGATAAGTATAAGCGATCGATCAGGGTTTAACACTTAGAATAGCTAGCAAAAAACAAAAAAAAAAAAAATCATATACTTTTATTATTAAAGATTCGAATCATTTGACTTGTTACATGAATAAATGACAATCTTAAGGCATAAGCCATTGTTACAACTGAACAGCCTTTGTTTGACGCAATTGCACGAATAAGGAAATAAAAAAGGGGAATTACAAAACTGGATTCGTTTTTTTTTTTTTTTTAAAGAAACACATGCTGTAGTTCAATGAAGAATGGCTTAGTTTTTTTTTTTGCTGTTGTTGTTTTATCTGATGCTTGTAAAGTTGTCACGCACCTTTCCACGAGCTATACAGTCATAAATAAGCCCACTGAATCTTATATGCATAAGCTTATAATTAAAAAAGAACAAAAAAGACAATGAGGTGGTCCCAAAGCCTCAAAATGGGTTTTTTTTTTTTTTTTTTTTTTTTACAACAAAAAGAAACGACCAAATTTGCTCAAATTAGATTTTTTTTTAAGCTTAATTAGCCAGCTTGTGAAAAAGGGCTCGGTTGAAATTGGTAACCTATTGCACGAACAATTGGAGTTCAAGAGGGTCGTCAGTGTTCTTAGTGTCGCTTGTTTGAAGCTTGTAATGCATGCAGGATGCACATTGCATACATTGCATTATTATAATAAGAACAGAACTTATAAAAAGCGGTGTTACTTTTTGCACCAAGATGTTGCCTTTCTTTTCTTCTTTTCTGTTCTTTTCTTTTAGCGATCAGTTCATTCACCTAAGATCAATCTAAGTGAATTCCGAGATGCTATTAGAGTATTTTACTTGGATCACTAAGGTTGTGGGATTTCGGCATAAGAAAGAAAAAAAAAATTATACACATCAAGCAGCTGAAATTTTAATTGATTACTATGATTTAAGGGATCATCAGTAATTGGCATAGCTTAACTTTCCAATTGTGGATGGTACAGCGATCAAACCGCAATATAAACAATATTGTGTTATACGTGACACACCATAGCTTTACTCAATATTACAACAACCCATCATCCATTGATGTAATGAAATATACACTATTAAGTATGATACTTCATTATAGTATGGCTTATCGACTTTAATATCGTAAGTAATAGGTAGAAGAATGCCGAGTCACCTTTTTGGTTGCATGCAGTGCTGCAGTGGTAGCTTATGATACTACAGAGAACATCAGGGGCACCTAGGCTTATCGTACGGGTAACTCAACAAAACACTCAAGATTCAAATCTGAACTCAACTTCAAGATCTTACAAAGTCTTAATACTTTTATAAGTACAACATAAGTAAATCGGCCACTCAGTGCAATTGAGTCAAGGATTTTGACTTGAAAGACTCGTGGTTGTGTTCAGTAATATATAGGTACACGCAATGCACTCGTGCTTATACTTTGCGGTATGTTTTTAAATTTGCTTATACCTATTGATCATCCCGCTGTTTTAGTACCTTATACACCAGGTTGTTGTCGCTTTAGCTGGTGGATTTATATCCCCATAGTGATATATTGATTGTTCATGACCAGCCGCTGGTGCGTTAGTATGGCCACAAAAAGTTTATATCAGATACAATCAAGAATAGTTTTTGGGTGCTGGTGCTGGTGTTTTTAAGGTTATACCGCTTAACTCCGGAAATGCCGATATTCCTAAAAAAGGAATTTTACTGTTACTAAACTCCGAAACCCGAGGAAATTTTTGCCCTTATAAATTAATTTTTTTTTTTTTTTTCGTGAATATTTTTTGGCCGTGTATTACAAATATACTTAAATAAAAACCGTACTCCTGAAAAAAAAAAAAAAAAAAAGATTCGGTATTTTCAAAATTCTATGTACTTGTTAATTACAAGTTTTGAAGACTCTTCAAAAAGTCGTTTTATTATATCATGACAATCATCATGGACCCGTAATAGATTTTTATACATATATATATACCCTATTTCATCATATATATACGATCATAATTGAATATTGCTTGTTAAAATTGTATTGCGGTTAGTATCATATAAATAGGTTTGTTATTTATATATAAATTTAAGGGATGAAATTCAATATTTATAGATTACGTCGATATGCTGCGCATACTGATAATGGGATACAGGACTTTTTATCTTTATTTTTTTTTTTTTTTTTAGAGGCTGAATGGTGCGTAAGAAATTGGATATCTGATATGCGGTGCCTATTATTGCCTGTCTGCATAGTCAGCTTGTAAGCTTACACTGCATCAGGAAAAAAAAAAAAAAAAAAAAATATTACCACGGCTTAAGGAGGGTTGAGTCGGTTTGATGTATTTGATGCAAGTCTTACAGGTACGTGTAGCAATGACAATCAAGCGTATGGTTACGTTAAATGCAGCCTGATGGATGATTGAGAGGTGGGCTACCTTTTTTCGCGTTTTGGATATATTAGCGATCATCAGTAACGGGATATAGGAGGGAAAAAAAAAAAAATTAGAAAGGCTTGGGTTCACTTTGATATCTTTTGAGCTCTTTTTTATAACCAATATTGTACAGTTACCAAGTTCTATTGTCTGAATTAAAAAGTATAAAGATTTCACGTGGGATCATTTAGCCTACTAAAATTAATAAGCAATCGTGAATTGATAGTACGTACATGTTACATGTGCCACCCCTCAATTGGTTTAATATACATTAACCATTAGAGCTGAGATTCTATGGTTGATATCACTGATTTGAAATTCAAACTCCAAGTTAATCAACTATGGTATCAATTGTGGTATTAATGTTGCAGCTATTCTTATTGTAAGCAAAAACCCTTATCAGTAATAATATTCGTTTGATAAATATATATATATTTTTTGACCGTTTTCTGTCCGGAGTTATTTTTTTTTCCATACAAAGACAATAATGAACCATCCATCCCATGTAGTAGTTATATTGGAAGAAAAAACCATCAAGTGAAGAGTTTAACGACTCATGACTTGGATGTAACTGACCAATCCCAATTCCATTTGTGCCAATTGACTACGGTAACCGATTGGACAAACAAAAACAACACTGTAAACGTTAAAAATCCCAAACTTATATTGTACATTTCCTGCACTACTGCAAGTTGGAATAAAAGTCAAACGGCCAAACGTATGTAGCTTTGAAACTTTAAACTTTAAGTGACTCAAGCACTTGAACGGTGTTTGCCAAAAATGGTATCAAGCAACTGAGTTTGTCAAGGTTTGGTTTTGTTTCTTGTAACTTTGAGATTTCTGGTTCACTGACTCTCTAAAAGTGGCATAACTGCGTGGACGCAGTTCCTTTTACTCGTTTAAGATCAGATTGATTCATAATTTCCGTTTCTACAGAATGGAGTAACAACAACAACAACAAAAGGTCAGACCGGTGGAGTGGTCTCAAAGTCAAAAAAAAAAATTTCTTCTTCTTCTTCTAGATCAGTGGAACACGCATAATTAAGCACATTGTACAGTGCACAAATTTCTAACTTAAGGTATAAACCTTTTTTTAATTTTTTTTTTTTGGCAGTGAAAAAAGTTCTCAAATAGTTAGCGCTGTGTCTGGTTGTAAAAAAGGCCAGTGCTGGTGGCCCTGACAACTTTTTTACTGTAGCTACACGTTGACCTGCATCACAGAAGTCTTTCAAACATTAGACATTTACAAAGATCCGCCTACCCAGTTTTACATTCCTTTTTGGTTTTATTAATGCATGAAAATGAACACATTTCTCGGGATAATATTTTTGAAAATTCAAAACTTTGAAAATGTTTTTGAAAATTCTCAACTGAATCCACAGACCGTTAACTGTATATATATTAAAGTATATGTCGATTAGAAGTTTGTCTCGAGACGGTACGGCCCGCTGCCTTTGCTTACCCGCACCTATGGGTTTGATTAATACTTACCAAAGTTTATAAAAAATAACAATTAAAAAAAAAAAAAAAATTTTGATATGTAAATAACTAGAACCATGGTCATGGTATCCGAGCATTTTTGCTTATAACAGTATATAGGTTATTTAAAAAAAATAAAAAATTTGTCGCATAATTGGGAGGTCCTAATTTGTATAAATTCTGATCCAATCAGGAAGAAAATGGGTGGATGCTTATCTGGTGATCTCTAAAATATTGGTACATTTTTAGAATAGTAATACCTTTTTAATCTATCATATATATTAATTGAACCCCAGTCTGACTAGTTATACTTGACTATTATACTTATCTATCCTATCAGGCACCACGACCAACCAGGGATTATTCAAAATAATTCTTGGTCAATCCAGATCCATT